>JAHZMV010006310.1:0-12824 GCA_027743765.1 Coecobrya sp. COE2
TGCAGTAAATGAGTGACAACTTGTTTTTCAGTTTGCACTCACTGACGCAAAATGTTAACACGTGCGTACCTAGCAGAGTCTAATGAAAGCAATATTGGGACAAATAATCGTATTTTCCAAAAACAATTCTGTCAAAAAAGTGAACCTGCCAACCCTATTGTTCCAACAACTTGACCTAGTAATGCGTTTTAATTGACCCATCAATGAACCTCTGAGTCTTGTGATTGATATATGAATCAAACTTGTTTGTCCTAAATTGTATATTTTTACTCTTTTTCAAGATCGTACGACTATGCATCGTGAATTGCTATAATTTTTATTCATTTTATAGCAGTTTCGGCCGATTGTATCACCCTTTGGATTTTCATACAAAGAAACCACATCAAATAAGAAGTGCATTTTGATCCAAGTTATGAACCAAATAATGTGCCACTCAATCACCAATCAAATTTATGGTATGATAGTCTAGAAACTTCACTGATTGAAATATGATAGACACTTGTTTTTGTAATAAATTTTCCATCCATGCAGACTCAAGATGCATCGTATGACTTCTATATTTGACATTGGCATTTCAGAAAGGTCAAGACAAACATATAGTACAAATATTATCACGAGAAACTAGAATCCACTTCATAGAGAAATTTGCTGTCAATGAAATAAATTTATTGTGTTTGCACTTTTGTGTTATACAAGTAATTATTTTACCAAACTTTTTTTTCAAATTGTGAAATTTTATTTTGTGCCATATTCCCAAATTCAAAATTAGATTCAATAATTTCGTTGTCATCTGGGGTAAGTGGTCCATTTTCATAATGTTTTAAAGTAAGTGCATTAGTGTCACATAATTTTCATCAAATGCCAATCCGTAAACACTGCCACATCTCAGCATAATAAAAGAAGGAAGATGCAAAATCAATTTCCATAAATTGTCTAATTTTATACGTCTTGCCTAACTTACGTCACATTATACATTTTTATGCAAAAAACCTCAGATAAAAATAAAGTAATTGTAGATGCGCGCTGAAGGCATACAAATGTGTACACAAGCACACATCCAACATGTAATTTTGAACTTTTAGTCCTGCTTTTGGGTTAAAATGTTTTCGATCCTTCCCAAGACTATTCCTATGACTTTGGGTAAACATGACCTTGTCATTTCATAAAGGTCAATGCAAATGTATAGCAAACAATGTTGGAAGAGAAGGAAATCTTCTGCAAACTTGTCCCCTCATATGAATATCTAGATTGAAATAAGTTGTTGTTTTTTGAAGTTATTCATCTTACCAATACAACTAATTTGACGGGAGATATGCTTCAAAGAGGATGCATTTTTGTATACATTTTTCTTGCTGTGAATTATTGTACCAAAGCATGCATCGGGAGAATCTGTAAGATATGGAAATTGTTTAGGATAGATGGAAATGCAAAAAGGAAAGGTTTCTGACAACGATTCTCTTCAACTTATGCAATATGCTATGATGAAAGATTTAATATTCAAGCAAAATATTAAAAATTCATGCGTATTTTGAAAGATATTCAGCTAAAAAAATATTTAATTCTTTTACTTCCTCTACAAACTGCATTTTGTTTTCATTTGAAACATATGTATGTGCCTAGAAAGTTTCATGATTTATTGGTTGGACACGTGCGAGTATTGTTACTCCGGAAATAAACAAAATTATTTGGAATCTGATCAATAAAGAATGGGGAGAAACTTCGTGAAAATTCTCATGAAGCATACTACAAAGCATTTTCCTTGCAAAATGGGTTATTGAGGAGGGTAACACAGGAATACGTATATAAAACATTGCCATGATTTTGTTTTATAAATGTACCAAGCTCGATAAAATGGACAACGATTACTTTACAATTTAAGAAAATTGCTGAGGTACAACGTAAACACATGCTGTGTTGCAAAACCTGAGCAATCTGCATTTGTTAGGAAAGCATTTTTAATCACATGTTTATATTAAGGTTTTATTTTTTACTGTGATGATTATCCGGATTTGTGTAGAAAATTTTTGCAATACGCTATTATTATGTTTTAGACATTTATTTTCGCTTTAATTGGAATGGTTGCCGTCGAGGAAAGACTTGAAAAATGTATTAAGCAAAGTAGTATTGGATGCAAGGCAGGTGGCTACCTTCAGCAAATCTGTACAGTCCATAATAATAATTTTGGTAGTTCTCATTATTGCTGTCAGTAAATTTTTGCTTCCAGCAAGTCAATCAAAGATGTAGTAGCAACACCAGGAAAATATCTCTCCGTATCTCAAGTTGGGATAGTTCAACAGGTAGTCACGTTGACAATTTTGAATAGGTTTAGAACATCAGAGCTTTCAGCTTCAAAATTTGGTGGGCTACTCAGTGAAAACCAATAGAATGAAACTATGAAAATTTAATATTCTGATGACGGTTTGCCAGTTTGGTTCATAAACTTATATAACGGCGACGAGAAAAACATAATCTGCCAAACCAACCATTTCTTCCATTCTGAGGAAAATGAAGCGTTCTAGTTTCAAGGATAATATCAGTCGAACTACAACACTTTTATTGTGCATGACATTCTAACATTTCCCCACCAAGGCCAAGCCTAGCAAAAAAATGAGCAATTATTGAGCAGGCGTGAACTCTGGAAGATTATGCCAATGCATTCTCTAAGATCAGTTTGCTTATAACATAGCCGTGAACTTTTACTGTATATAATATACAATGCAAGTGTCTAATTATTGTACAAACAGTATTGGTTATCCTTCACTTAATTTTTTTTAATTATTATCAGCATGAATTATGATACAAACGGTATTTCATTTTTTCATTGTCGCCATACATTACAATATTGCTTTGACATTCATTTATTTTCTCTGGGAAAGTTGATGCCCAACAATTGAAAGCACTTGTAGGTTTCAAATTTATTCGTACCTACTTTCCATATAAATTGACATGCTAATGCATATTACTGGCTTCATAAAAACTATTTCAAATTTAGTTTGAAATGTGAATTTGAAATATGTATACAATGCAAAGCGTATAAAGTTTTGTTTGACGTTATATTTTAGATCATTATGGTCATGCATTTGTTTGCTGCCCGCTTGAACTTGAACTCGATCATTTTGCAGTTGATGACGGTCATGTTTACCAAATGAGCTATATTAATTGGAGATGGGAACAATGTGGAAAGCAACAATTTTCACCAACTCGCTACCCGTCTTCATTTTTTTAAATTTTTACTTATCCTATCCCCTGTCTTTCTATGTATATATATCGGGCATATGAATACGTTTGTGCCAAAGAAATGAAAATATTTGAAATAATCGATTGATGCCGTTGTAATCGATATCACACCTGGATGTAGTTCACGTTGCTTCGATGTCTCACACTGGTAAACCTTGAACCAAGAGAGTGAATTATTTATAAGTAATGCCACGAAATGTATACCTAAAGGGTTATTATGGTTATATGAACACGAACACTTAAAAAATGCAAATCAAAACTTCTAGCTTCCACCACTATACATGTTTATTGATTACAACATAATAGTTTCGGTTATTCTATAACTTAATTTTTCTACGTAATCATCACAATCCGTTGATCCAGTCGGTTTAGATGTATTGCATATATGCGAATAAATTTGAAAGTCTAGAATCATGAAAGATAAAAAAACAGTTTGCAAGGAAATGGTAGCATGAAATTATGAAAGTGGTTTTATTGCATCGGCTCATGTCCCACGCGGCAGCAAGATAACTTCTTATCCGCATGTTAGCATCATCTAAATTTGTCTCTGTTGTTCAATGTTGCATACTAAGTCATTATTGTTATGCATTTTGGTTTAAGGGTCGACATGGAAATGCAATACGCTACTGCTATCTTTATCGAGTGGCAAATTGTTTGTTCCTAACACAACCCAAATGACATAAATTTAAAAGATTCAAATGTGAATCCTTGGGGCAATTTCAGTTGCCTTGCGTGAGAAGAAATATAGAGCGTGAGTTGTCATAAATTATGCAATCCAATATCAGTGAGCGTGACCTTACTCATTTTCATGTGCAAGGCAAAATGTAGGTAGATGCAAGCTACCGACCTAATAATGTGAACTCAAGCGCTTACTTTTTGAATCGAAAAATACAAAGAATTCCTATTTGAATGAAACTAGGCTTTGCACTGCCTTGCTTGTATATTTGCTATATCCGATAAATTTTTAGAGTAACAAAAACGTCACTTTTACTTGTTCTCAGTGAGATTTCTTTCTCACTTTCAATAATTATTAGTGGAAGCAAGTGAAACATGTACATACATGTGTAATATTAAGATAAGACTCATGAAATTCTAAAGCAATGCATTCACATGCAAATGCTTACTGATGGAATAGTTTTTATTACCTGATGAAATATTTGCTAATCAACTTATTTCATTTCTAAATTATTTGCGATAATTTTATAATCATGTCGATTGAGAAATCAATTAAATCTTATACTCATAAGCTTATGCGGTAATAAATGTTACTTGTTTAAAAAAAGTTAACTTTTACTTTTGAAATATTTATATACATAATGTTTCGTTTTAGGTTAGATTTTAGGTCATTATTGTCATGTATTTTTGGCGACAGTTTCAACTTAACATATTTATTTTGCAGTTGATGACCATCATGATTTAAATGCCAAACAAGCTATATATATATTGGAGATGGGGGAAGTGGAAAAGCAGCTACTTTCACCAATTTGCTACCTGTCTTCACTTTTAAAATTTTCACGTATCCTAACCACTGTCTTTCTATATATGTACATTATATCTGGTATATGAATACATTTGTGCAAAGGAGATGAAAATGTAAGAAATAATTGATTGATACCTTTGTAAATGATATCACACCTGTATGAAGTTCATGTATGATTCGATGGCTCAAACTTTAAAACCTTGAACCAAGAGAGTGAATTATTTATTACTACTCTTACGAAATGTATGCCTGAAAGGAAATTATGGTTATATGAACACGAACACTTGACAAAATGCAAGTCCTAACTTTTTGCTTTCTACACTATACACGTGTATCGATTTATCTCACATAATACCTGATGTTAATCAATAACTCTTTTTTTTGCAAAAATTTTGCGCCTACCCAGCATGGTTAGATGTATTGCATATATACCGATTTAGCTTGTCTCTAAAATCATGGCAGATGAAATTTGCTGCATGCACAATGAAAGTGATTATATTGCCTGGATTCATATCCAATGCTGTAGCAAGATAAATTCTTATCCGCATAGTTAACATCATCTCAATTTGCAAGTTTGCTAAAGGCATCTGAAAACATTTATTATATATTAACCACATAAATATAGTTCATATTTACTTTCCGCAACCTCTGTTTCTATCCACTCGATTCTTAAATGAACATGAAACAATTCTTGGGATTAGAAAAGACTATGTCCCGTACGCACAGTGTGGCAAAGTACTTAAAAATAAATTTTATTAGGTAACTCATTTAATATGTAAGCGCTTTTTAACCAATATGGGAATATTAAATGTGGAAACAAACCTTTTGTGAAAAATCAATTTTTATTATTATCAGACAGCTAACAACTTCATCAAAAGTATGTAACTTCCCCTACAGCATCACCGATTTTTTTCCAATTTCCATTACACTATGTAATATCAATTTGAAATTTGTGTAATGCAAAACGAACGCATGTGTTGTTCATTGTTGCATATTATATCATTATTGCCCAGCATTTTGATCTAAGGGTCGGTATTAAAATTTGACATAGGGTACTGCAATGCAAATGCAACTGATTTGTTCATACCACTGCCAAAATTGTACATATATTTGTAACACTTAAATGTGAATAAGGGCAATATCAGTGGGGATTGCATGAAAAGTAGGATAAAGCGTGAGTGGTCATAAATTATGCAATGCAATATCATTGAAAATAAACATACTAATTTTCCTGTGCAAGCGAAAAATGCAAGTAAGTGCAAGCTACAGACCTAATAATGTGTACTAAAACTCATACTATTTTGTTCAGTAGATGTATAGGATTCGCATTTGAAGGCACCTGGGTTTTCGTGCTTGAATATTTGTTCTGTTCGATAAATTTTTTAGACCAAGAAAAATTAAAACGGCAATATTATGACTGTGGTTTGTGGGTAAACGTATGTAGATGTATATAAATATTGATGGATATGGATTATAATTATGATGGTTTTCATTTGTTAGGCCATTTTTCTTACTCCCACGTCCACTACTGCATTTTTGTCTGAAAATGTGAAGCTCTCTGAATGTACAACCAATAAAAATGAACCGTGATAAATTTAAACTATAAATAGATAAATTCGGGAACACTATAACCTCTATGCAAATACGGTCGGTTTGGTAATATTTTGTAGCAATATAAAATTGTCCAGATCAATTTTTTACGGTGGCGACTACAACGGAACGCTTTTTAGCGCTAATATTATCGAGAAATTAGTATTATTATTATTGAAAAAATGGGAAAGTAAAGTCATCATTTATATTAGTCATGATCAACAAATAGATCTGAAAGCTGTTTTAAATAGCTGTTAAGTATAAACTAAATGCAAGGATGAGAATGATGAAATGTAAATCGACGTAACAATTTCCGTTAAAAGATTTCCGTTCTTGTCATGTCCAGTGAAAAATCAATTCCCAAACTTCGTTTGAGATGAAAAGGTCCAAAAATACGTAAACAAGCCTGTGGAGAAGGTGAGCGAAAGAAAGAGTAAAAGCCTGAATTTTCACAAATTATCTCATGCGATTTGAGCAGACCACACACGGTAACATTCCCTCATCCACCGAAAAGGCAGATGTTACAATGTATTCTAATGCAAGCTGCGAGGTTCGAATCTAAAAACGTGTACATAGTTATTTAAAGTACATTGTCATTATTCCTTATTTTTTATGGAAATAATATGTATTTTATCAAACCAACGAATTTGAAACGAGATAACTTTGAAAGAGGCCTTCAAGTAAAGTATGGAAGGAATAGAATTTTATCGATGGGCATCATTATACCAATACAAGCATTTTTGCAGTGATATTTTATATTGGCATCAAGCTGGTTTTGTAAAGGAAAATGGTTGAAAAAAATGCTTTTTAAATAATTAGATTGAAAATTGAAAACACCTTCAAGCTTCATTGTTACAAGGTTTTCAACAGAAATGATCAAGATCCTTTTATTTAAGCTGCTTGGTTTACTGAAAACGCGTGTGCAATAAATTGATCGTAAAGCTAAAATCGGATTTGGGGCGATATGCATGTATATTTTTGAACGGGTTTATTCTTTGCGGATATTTTTGTTTTAAGTAATATAAAGTAGGCATATGTGTAAATTTGAGAGCACTTTGCTAATGTAAAATCCTTAAACTTTTATTAGGTACACATAATGTACGCGACGCTATTATTTACAATTAACCTGGATACAACACTGGTTATCAGGCTCTTATCAACCCAAAATTGGGTTTTGGCTACTTGGAAATGTTGTTACCGATTCGGATGAATGGGATGATATAAAGTTAATGAAATGAAGAGAATAATATACATTGTTATTTTGTTATAAACATTTTATCTACAAATTGGAAGGGAGAGAAAGTCAGGTTATATAGTTTATCGCATATTTTCTTTCTTTGAATATTTTTGAATACTTAAAAACTAGATAACCCATCATTATTTTGAAATATCATGTAGGTATGCTAGATGATTCCGTTCAATAACAAATGATTTCAATATGGTGGACGACCAACCCACACAATTTTGCTTTTACATTCATTTATTTTTTTCTATTCATGTACACCACATGTCCAAAGAATGCGTACTTACTTTACCCATGGACATATGCAGTAATAACTATTACTGATTTTACAAAGTGTTGCCATAGGAAGTGAAAATACAGGAAATAATCAATGCATATTAAATATTTCCCCAGAAGTTTAGGAGTAAGGGGACTCAGAAGAAGCTATAACTTTCTTGAAAAATCGCAGTTCGTCCCATTTTTGTTTTGTATCATAAGCTGTCATATCATAAGTCTTTCAGAATTTCAGTTACAAGATGCTGATGTTTTACATAACTGGAAAATTAAAATCAAGTCGTTTGAATTCAGAGAAATATTCCATCAAAATGAAGGTTCCACCAAAAAGTGTTACTTAAACTAGTACTTTAGCGTCTTTTAACCAAAGCATCTCAAACTGATTTTTTTACTTACTGTCAAACTATTAAGTATTAGTGTATTAAAGCCTTCAATGCATATTTCCGCATGACTTGTAGATATATTGAAGGCTATTGTTTTTCTAATAGTTTGTTTCATAAAAAAAATTCTGTCTCGCTTAGCATTCAAATGTGTTGCAAATATTCATAAAGTAATTTTAACCATTTTAACGAGCTATTGAAACGTGCAAAATCGTATTTATTATCATCATAGAATTAATACCTTAATCAAAAAAAATAGCTTGCCTTACTTTACCACCAGTTTCTAGAAACAATTCCTAGTGTACTTTTGCAGTGCCGATTTGAAACATGAATAACGGAAAACGAAAGCCGGAGTTGCTCATTGTTGAATTTTATGTCATTATTGTCTTACATTTGATGTTAGGTGAGATCTGGAAATTACTCTGTATATCGACGGAAAACTTGTTTGTTCATATGTAGCACTATCGAAATGACACAAATTTGTATCATTCAAATGTGAATAGGGCAATATCAGTGGAATTGCATGAGAAGAAGGTTAGAGCGGGAGTTGTCATAAATAAATGCAATCCAATATCATTCAACACAATCGTACGTATTTTTATATGCAAGTCAAACTGCAAGTAGATGTGGGCTACCAACCTATTAATGTGTACTCAAAATTACACACTTCTTCGACTCTGAAGATGTAAAGTCTTGACATTTGAATGAAGCTAGTTGTCGTGCCAACTTTTATATTTCTGCTCCACCTGATAATGTTTTAGGCTAACGATTTAATTGGCAATAATATTTTAACAGCATCAAGGTATATTAAATGCGATATGCGAAGAAGGAAGAATAGATAGATTTGGATTAGTATGGTATTTATTTTCCTTAGCACCGCCTTTTTTCTTTCTGCCACATCCACTGGTATATTTTTGCAATGTTAAGCTGTTGGAATGGGTGGTCGATGAAAATGAGGCGTGATAAACTTAAGTCGCAGTTAGGTAAATGATCGAATATAAAACGGTAAAATTGTATGGCTTACTTACATATTTTCTTTCGGTGAATATATTTTGCTCACTCAAAAATTGTTCAGATGACATTTTCTGTTGATGAGAAATATGAAATTATTTAATACAAACTTTGTAAATGCGGGAATAAATGGCAAATCGTTTGACTGAAAATGGAAAAGTAATCTTAAGGTTTGATGATCTGATGTAATGCAACATATATGTAAATTGCATTTTTTTCTGGTTCACGGTGAGATGATTGTAGATTTATGAAATTGTACAACAATGCAGTTTTTTAAAATGATTTAGTCTCTCCATCTTTAACAATTGATACGTATGTATGTACTTATTATATTTCACCGTTTTACATTCATAAAATATTTTCAAACATTTCCTTCTCATTTCTGCTTGCTTGGTAGTGGATTTTCACAAACCTATCTAACATAAAGTCCAGGCCTAGTAAAAACAAAAAGGGGATAAATCTTCAACAGACGTGAACTATGAGCAACTCTACGCGGTGCAATCACTGATAGCACATTCCGTCAACTTTCACTATGCATAATTCACATAGACCATTCCTTTCATGTTCATTTATTTTCTCTCGCAAAGTTGATGCACAACAATTGAAAAGCGTTTAACATCCAATGCATTGGTGCATACCTTATATATAAGCTTCTGTGGTAATAAATAATACTTGTCTGAAAAAGAATTTCTTCCACTTTTAAAATATTAACTTAACCATTAACTTTCTATATCGGCCAAATTAATATGTTATGGTTCAGGAAATGAAAATATAAAACATAATCGATGAATACCTTTGTAATCAGTACGACACCATGATGAAGTTCGTGCTTTCTTTCATGCATCAGTACTACACTTTCAGCTGAGAGTCTGAATTATTTACGAGTACTCTCACAAATATATACACCGAAAGAGTTGTTATGATTATATCAACACGAACACTTAAAAAATGCAAATCCACACTTCTTATTTCTTTTACATATAATTTCTTATACCGCATGTATACAATGTATATAAATTTACGCTATTAGATATTTGGGGTTAATCAATAAAATATTTTTTTCGCTGCAATCAGCACAATTCGTCCATCCAACCTCTTAAGATTTAAGAATACATGCTGAATAAATTTTAAGGGTGCGGCAACATCCGTTATGAAAATTTATTTTACTGCACCGGTCCATGTCTCATGATGCTGCAAGAGGGCTTCGTATCTGCACGTAAACATTCCTGGCTCCTACCATCGAAAATTAAAAGTTCACTCACTTATTCTAGCCACAGATTGAATAATAATACATACATACATATAATGTTGCCCAGATAAGATGGGGGATGAGATGAAGATGCAGTCATTTTGTTCATGAAAAAGCTATCTTCTGGTCGTGTTTGTCGTTTCATCACCATTGCAATCCGCCATTAAAGAGGGTATACGGTAACACAAATTTATAACATTCAAATGTGAGTAGGGCAATGTCAATTGCATTGCATTGCGAGTGAAGAAGGATAAAGCGTGAGTTGTCATAAATTATGCAATCCAATATCATTCAACACAATCGTACTCGTGTTCAAGTGTAAGGCAAATTGCAAGTTGATGCAAGCTACCAACCTAATAATTTCCACTCAAACTTTTGCTCTTGGAGTCTGAAGATGTAAAGTATTGACATTTGAAAGCAGCTAGTTGTCTTGCTAACTTTGGTGCACCTGTTCCACCTCATAATGGTTTAGGCTAAGGATTAAAGTGGCAATAATACTAAAACTGGAGCAAAGTAGATCTAATGTATTATTTGATTAAAAGTAAAATGGAAATACAATTTTCTTGTATTAGTCACTTTTAGTACGCCTTTTTCTTCCTGCCACATCCGCTGGTACATTCAGATTACTTTTTGACTTTCAAAAATGACTTATATGCATGAACATTCATGAAATTGTGAATCAATGAAATTGTTACAATGCAGTTTATATAAAAAAGCTTGCTGGTAGAACAATTTGGGTATAATTGTCTCAAAAAATAAAAATGGACGTCTTCGTTATCGGAATAGATATCACAATGTAATTAATAAGGAATGTTTTGGGGGGAAAATGAAGAATTGAAATTCAGATGTTCAGAGACATTGAGTTGTGATGCAGTCTATCCAATTTTTACAATTTTTGATAACTAGCTTATTATGACATGGATATCTGAAATTATTTTCTATCATTTATCATCATATATAGCATCATCATTATCGGGTGAGAAATACAATTTTCACAATTTGAGTGTAAATAAGCAATAGAACACCAAAACAAGCATGTGGACTATATGAAGTCTCAGTGAAGGTAGAGAAATGAATTCGGTATTGCCATAAATTGTCTTATGCGATTTTAGCTTACTACGCTAACCTTTTCTCTTCAGCTTGAGGTGTGCACCTAATAACGAATACTTATTCATGCATCCGGGATGCGAAATTGGAGAATGAAATTAATATGAATAGACCGAAAGGCGAGAGCAAAATATAGTTAAAAATATTATCTGGGGAACAAAAACTGTTTCTCATAAAATTAATGGGGCATTGCGATATACTGATAGAAAGTAATCGTTGTTCTCTACGAATGTAATAACGTTTTTTTACCAAAACAACGAATTTGATAAAAGGCGTTCTAGCCTTAGTGGTACATAGTTTTGTCGATGGGCTTTCGTACACCAAAGCAGGTATGTATCGTTGGAATAATACTGCATATGAAAATCGAATAGGTTTTATAAAGGTAACTAGTAGAATTAAACATATTTCAAACAATATTAATAATTCAGAACAACTGAATGCTTCAATGTGACAAGTTTCAAGCTTTTTTTATTGACTGAAAATTATCAAATTTTGTCTCCATAAGCTGTATTTGTGTGTTAACGAGAAACATCCAGTTTAATATCATATTCTAAGTATATCGATGAGTTGCTGTTTTCATGTCAGAAAATCCAGTTTAGGATTGCAAACACATATTTGCAAATTCTGGGACTGATGATTATTATGAAGCTTTTGGATGCTTTCTCTTGGACAGCAACGTGCATAAGCATACGATTTTAAGCTCAAGAGACATAACATCCAACCACTACGTACGTTTCGTCCGGCGCCACTGCGCTTGTCTTATGCATGGCAAAGCAATATGTAAATGCACTTCACTTATCTTCCACTAATTATACACTTCAAAATTTAAAAAAAAAATAATTGCCATTATGTACTTAGTAGCAGAAAATAAAATGATGGAAACGATTTTTCAGTAACTTGAAAAATAGGTATGTGTTTTATAAAATAAATACTACACAGTTCTCATTCATGTTAGCTTAAATTGTACCTTATTTTCAACATCTTGCCAATCCCCATTCAATCAGAACTAGTTTTCACAAATAACCAATTGATTTATTGACCTATTGAACTCATTGTAATCTTAAATAATATTGAAAAAAATATTTAACTTAAGCTTAAGTGTCAGCTTCCGGCAGACCAATGACAGATGTAGTAACATTGCTAGGAAAGTGACTCTATTTTGCGATGGACAAGTTCAATAGGTAGTCCCACAAGCGTGAACCATTTTGGATTGCTATAGAACATCAAAAAGCTTTCGGCGTTCAAATTATAGGT
>JAHZMV010006311.1:0-30400 GCA_027743765.1 Coecobrya sp. COE2
ATAGTTTTTTAGCTTATTTTTTTCTCTAGTTTAGTAACAGTAACATAATTAATATTTGTAACTTTTTGTCGATTGTGATGATGTTTGAGAATTCTTATATGTGTTCTTGAAACACGCAAAAATTATTGATTTATGTAACAACTAGGAGCTAGGCAATTCGTCGAGATCCTTACACAAAAAAATTATTACTGTAATTATATAGTTTATATATATATTTATATGATAAAACTGCTCATATTTAGTAATTAATTACAATTAATCGTAATTTTAATAATAATTAATAATAATAATAATAATAGATCAATATATATTTTTTAAGAATAAAGTCCTGCGGGCTTGAGTCCATTACGTACGTATAATAATATATTATGCATGAACAGGTTTTTTATACATAATATCATTTTTTTATATCATGTAATCATCGTAACTGCATAAACTTTTCATTATTGTTGTTAATTGATAATATAGATTTTCTGCAGATGATCATAATAAACTAGATTAGACTATCAAGTGATGTGGATATGATAAAACATAATAATGCATTATTATTGTAATAATAACAATTCATAAGTTACTATGTTCGACCTTTCTTTTGTCAAGAGGTGTCCTCATAATCAGCATTTTTTTCACAATAATGACAGCAGTAGCTCTCTACACAGTTTAACTGCTGTGTGCCCTTATTTAAACATGGTATACTTTCACAATTCCAGCAGCAGTTATAGTTTTTCTCTTTCTCGTTGTTTTTTTGTAATAGTTTTTTTAGTTACCGTATTAATGTTATTAGATAGAATGATGATGATAATGTCTAAAATTTCTTCTCCTTCCAATCACTGAAAAGGGAAATTAAATAGGTAGTAGAGTATATAGGAAGGCAAAAATAAGGAGCTATAATAATAATTATTATTATCAATCATTGCCAGCATGATGAAGATGATTTTTTTTGTAGGGACGAGATTTTTGTTCCATGTCGGTGTATATTTTTTTTTCATCCTTATGCATCTTTTTTTGTTTAAATTTCTAAAGGTCATTGAAGGATTAAGTTTTAATCACTGTGGGAGATATGCTTGGGGATTAAGTATGGGATTAATCATTAAATGTGTGGGTGTGTGTCTCATGACATAATCTTTTGTATGTATGTTGTTTTTTGTTTTTATGGAGGCTCTTTCGTTTTAAAGTCTAATCTTAGTCTAATTATGTATGATTATCATTTTATCATTATTATTATTGTAATATTCAATATTGTATACGAGAATATTTTACTTCCGTAACATTTATGTCGTTTGTCATGATGATTAAAGATTTTTTTTTTCTAGATTGATTGCTTTTTTGACAGGTAAATGTCTCCGATTTCAGGAAAGAAAATATAATTGTATAGTAGCATAAAAGTTTTGGTTGTGTAAAGTATATAATAATATATGTAGTAGTAGTAGTAGTAATATGTGAGGGATGATGTTTTTTTCTTTGACGGTAATATCACGAACTAGAACCAGGACCCAGTTCCCAACTTTGATGTTAATCCTCCAAGGCCTTTCCCAACCACGTTCTTGAGTCCTCCGACAGCACCAGCAGTTGTAGATGTCAATTTTGTTAGCACATTGTCATCACCGTGTTTCAGAACGGTGACTTTGGGACGTCGGTCAGCTTCATCCTCTCCGCCTTCCGCACCTCCCCTGAAAGGTAAAAAAAATTGGGATGATTAAAAGGGTTGGTTCATGAAATGATATCAGGTTAACAAATTGAAAGACTCACTCTCCATCGTCGTCTCTCCTTGTGCCCATTGTCAAAGCACAAGTGGCCTCCTCGGTTTGCATTCTTGATGACACACTTTGATACGTTTTACTATTTAATTTATCTTCCATTACACCCTGGAGCTCGAAGTCTGAGTATAATTTCTAGAAAATTGATAAATTAACGTTATTTAATTAGACTACAGATTACTCACAAAGTGTAGTTCTTTAGGTAGGCTCATTCTTACCTTTACGACATGCGCTAATGCTGTGCACTGATAGGGATGTAGTGCATGGTCTAGACGTTCCGAAAGCCAGTTACACAACAATTGCATTTGGGCGGTGTACCACAGCTAAAACAATTACATTTTTTCTTAATGGTTTTCCCATACTCCTTTCTAAAGCCTTCAGCAGGACATGGTATTAATTTTCAGCCATAATCCAATCACATACCTCAAAGAAATTAAGTATCCATAGTTCGTCTACTACTTTGCCTCGTATCTGATCCATCGAGTTTCTAGCAAAATTAACATAAGCCTGGCCTAATTCCTTTCCGGTTCCCGATACATTTTGCTGTACAAATAAATAATCATTAAATTTAAATGGCCGCTATAAGAGTTATATACTTTGAATAGAAGATTCAGTGTTTAACATTCATATTATGTATTGTCACTGACCGTTAAACTAAGTATAGAACCAATAAAGCTTCCTTCGTCATATCTCGCCAATTTCGACAAGCTACTCTCGAGAACAGAAACAAGTTTTGTAATCAGCCCTTGCGTCATTGCACTGCTTGTCTTTTCAATTAAATCGTCTATTTTTGTATGGTATTGGTGCTGAAAAGGAACAAAATCAGAGGATAAATCGCTATAGTCATTCTTGGCATGAAACTAAAAAAATCTATATAGCCCATCTAAATATCATGCTACATAAAACTATAGGTACAAAAACGCAGGACACATTCACTTCAATTTTTATCGCCTAATTACTTGAATTGAACGTACAGAGAGGAGAGCTCTCCATCGTCAAAATGAATGACACATTATTTCTTCCAAGCGATGATGCAATTTAACAAGTCAGATATCATAGAAAGCAATACATACCCCTTAAGCTCCCAACGCTCTTTTTCGAAGCCCTTATGGATAGACTGAGCAATAGATGACTCCATTAAGTCCACATATCTAACAACTAATGGAGCGAATGTGTCTTGCAAATGCTGATGAAAACGTCCGTTTTTCAAATTGTCTGCGAGAAATGGAGAAAGCATACGTGTAAGAATCTACTTTCACTATAAAAATGGGTTTCTCTTTTTTCCTAATGAGCACATAAGAATTTGTTTTCCACCATTTTTTTCTTGGATAAATGCAATTTTATGCGCGCAGACAGGAATGGAAATGGACATTATCTAATGTCTAATTTCGATGGAAAAAACCTGCTTTCCCCGAGGCTCATTCCGAACTTACCGTCCAAACGGAGATAATCGTTGAGAATTTGAAATAGTGGAAAGGCATCCCAAGTATCAGGCGGCTGCTCTGCTAATACTTGATCCATATCCACGGCAAATAACGACCAAAAGATCTCAGCGTGTTCTACTAACAGGTCACTGAACCAAGCAAACGCCTATAAACGTTAGGGAAAAGTTATGAACACGTTAGTTTCATTGTATGTGATTATTATAACAGAGGCAAAAATTGATTGTCGATTAGAGAGGTAGAGGCGTGCAGAAAAAAGTTGTTTAAATGAATGCTGTATATAATTATTGTTGTTATTCTGTTAATCTTTTGGTATTAGTAGTACTTGCTTGTTGCTAAAAAGTACAAAATTGGTACGTTAGAGAAAGCAGAGAGAGACGATCAAGATGAAAACACAGACATTATTGATTAATATACGAATATTTATATATATATTTATATACGTTACTGGATTTCCGCTGCTCTAAATCATTGATTAAATTGAACATTTAAACAAATCATCATTTTTTTTTCTTTCAACGGTGGATAAGAATATATAGAATGTCGTATAATAAAATGTGTAGAGGTTTTGTGCAGAAACATTATCTCTTGTTTGACGTTGTTCGAGAAAGGCGTTTCCAAAACTTAGAAACGTGGTAGTGACTGAGCTGGGTTATCTGATGGATAGCTAATAATAATTATGTGTACTAATCTCTATCCTAAAAAAATCATTTTCTTGTACTGTCAATTGTTCAGATCAAAAATTGTGAAAAGGGAAAAAGCTTCTCTACAAGTACAAACGTATGGGAATAGAAAAATTTCAAAACTTTCAGTAAAAATGGATGAAATATCAATAGTTCAACGATTCAAGGTCACACTAACTATATAGTTCCCTTACTACAAGTGGTCCTATATTTAGAGTAAAATGTACGGTTGTAAAATACAATCAGATCAAATTTACTTTTTGTCCACTGTCAAAATTGAATTTGTATGGACCACTTAATACTTGTACTTTTCTACATCAATTAATATCAACTTCTACTTTACAAAGCAAATAAAATTGAAAAGTAGCAGGGGATGTTGTAAATATGTAGTAATATTCCAAAAGCAGTTTCGACCAAAAAGGTAGGGGGTTATAATTTGATTTATAATTACGGTATATTATTATTATTATTATTATTATTAGACATTTTGCAGCCCGGAAAAGCGTTTTTCATGCGACACCGTGAAACTGGAAGACAGCGGAATTTTGGGTGGATGAGACACACGTAACCAACCAGCTACATAAATACTCAAAACCGCTACATAAATATTGCATATATTTAATGAATATATATCCAGTGCGTGTAACAATGCGAAAATCAGTAAGCTCTACACCGGCATCTCGTTCACATTCAATTTGTGACTATTGCATAATTTATCCAAAAGCACAAAAGATTGTACCATTTGATACAAAAGTGGGTAGGTTACTTATATGAGCTGCGTGAAACGACTGACACTCCTGTCAAGTTCATCTACACGTTTTCAAACGTGTCTCTAAATGAAAGTGACAGTGTGTGTATGCGTAAAGCAAGCATCCTTCATATATACTATTGTACAGGTAGAGAATATAAAAGCACAATATAATTTGGAGAAAAGTGGTTAGTTAAGGGGAGCGAGTGGAGAAATGACATTTATTAGGTTTTCTCTCTACGTGTTACATAATATTGAGACACTTTCTGCACGAGGATAAGAGGATATGAATGGAACGCACCGCTACTTTTATGATGGCACTCATGTTATATTTTATTAATCAGAATTGCCAATCTCACAGCGAACGACATTCCTGAAGAGCGTATGTTATTGTTTTCACCAGCTGCACCGATAGTTTCACGGAAAAGTGGCAACTGAAATCAACACACATATAGCAATATGGGCTCCGTAGAATTATTTTATTGAAGAACACACGTCATTATAGCTTTATGCCCGTCATGTCAAAATATTTTCAAAAATTAATTCCACTTTTTGAAGAGCCATATTTGTAATTCATTTTCTTGCTGGTGCCATTAGTATTTAGAAGGAAATATTATTAATCGCAGGTTCATTGAAGCATATTGACAGTGTGCTGGAGAAGGTTGCAGATAGGCATAATGTTGTCACAGTTATTTTCGTCATATAGGCTTCAAGGTAAGGACAGTAGTCTATTGGAATTTTTTTTGGTGGAAAAGTTATGATGTGACGGTAACATGAATATGACATGAACTGATTATAAAAAAATACATGCATACATCCTACATATATTATAGTCATTGATCATACATGATTCCTAGCCCTCTATATATTGTTCACGTCCTTTCGTTAACAATGAAGCTGGCAAGGACAAAAAAACTTTCCTTGTACTAAATAGCAAGGCAATATTGATCCCAACAGAGATCACTATGGCTATGTGATTCGTTATTCTTTTTCTTTTAATAAAAAAAGGAAGGTGGTGAGACATTCTGATCAGCTCAATGAATGGCTTTATCCTCGATAATTTTTTGCATGCAGGGTGACTATCAAAGAGTAGCGCACATATCATTATTATTATTATCAGACGAATGAGTTTAGACGCAGAGAACTGCGTCGTCGGTCTGTATGACAATGCAGAAATTTATTTTTAGTGTGCGGGAAGGATCCATTAACTAAGTTGCACGCCCAGCATTCACTCCTCAGTCACCACAAGTTAAGAATGACGATGACATGTGTGTGTGGAGGAGAAACGAGGTGTACAATGCATGATGGCGTATATTTACAACTATTTATGGAAGTTATTTGGTGAAAGTTGTGCTTTTTTTTCTCTTCACCATACACATCCACATGACATGATTATCCATCCACTAACTAAATTTCAGTGTCGAAACGCACAACTACACATACTTACATTCTTTTGTACTTGCTGCTGGCTCAAAGAGAATTGTTCTTATAACATGTTAGTTGAGCTGGTATTTTGAAAAATATGTGTAGTATGAAACCTAAACTTGATATATGATTATGCATCAGTAGATATTTAATAAAGCGAAACTTGGCTTATGTATGTACGTAAGTCATCATAGACTAGAGGGAAACGTCACGGCAGCACTGGAGACTCCTCAAAGTATCTGCCTGCACACACAACGGATTACGGATTATATAACAAAGTGTGCACATGGAAGGAAGGACACGGGCAAAGAAAGTAATTCTACAATATGTACGTGTGCAGACTACCAGATTATATGTCAGCTTGCATCCAAAGGACAGAGTAAAGACTGCAGGAAAGCGAGTGAGTTGTAGTAGTGAGGGTTGTGAATACACAAAAATGTGTCTCACTTGATTCGACGACGATGAGGATGCATGCGGTTACTTATGCCTTTAGTTAGATTTGCCAGCATGCTCTGCCCAGAATAATATAATGATGGCAGGAAATATATATATAGAGATATCTTTGTGTGATGCTGCTGCTGTTAAGGCAGATAACAAAAAAATGTTAGCCTCAAGTGCTAGAATTCTCGTCTATTCTCTTCCAGCTTTTTTATTTGGTTTGATAGACTGAAAGCATGTTGGTAAGTAAAAGTAGCCTTTACTTTGGAAATTATATGACGGTGATGGACCGAGAACGTTTCTCTGTTCCATATATGTACTTATGACAATGAGAAAGGTCTTATAATCAGAGCAAAAAAAATGTTTATTTCCTTTTCACTGCACTGCTTCAAATATCGCCACTATACATACATCACACAGCTACCAAGACCATCAATGCCAGCGGTTTTCCCACAGCATAAAACTCAACCACATGAAAAAGTGTAATGTGTCTTACCTAGGCAAAAGGGATACGAAGAAACCTACGTGCAAGAATACAATTTGAAAAGGAAAAGGGAAAAACCGCGTGAGTCAGTTACTACAAGTGTGGGGGCCACACACGGGAAGAGAGAAAGCCGTATATAGATTGCTTTGCTGGTTTTCACAATCTTTTGCTGCTGCACATAATGTAGAGGAGCATTAGTGAAAGCATTTTACCATATTCTACACACAAGCATACTTGTACTGTGGGAAAGGCGAAGAAGAAGAAGAAGAAAATAATAAGAAACGGTTAAAGGAATGAAGGCTGACTTCACATCTAGAAGCTGTCAGACATCATCAAGGCGTAATATGCGGTAAGAGTGAAAGAGAGAAATAGGAATGAAACTAGTAGAGTGATAATTTAGATGGACTGACTTACTGGTTCCTGCAAAATCCAATCGATCAGTTGCAGGTTTTTTTTGTATGTTGCATGGGATGGAGGAGTGCACACAAAAACACACACAGAGGCACAGAGAAAGAGAATGGAGAGATAGATAGAGAGAATGGGGACACACACAGGATCAGCGAAATTTGGCGGTGGTGGTGAAACACATCACAGGCAACAACACGGAAAGATATTTTTATGATCAGCAGATTGTGACACAAACAGAAAAAGACAGTTAGAAAGGATTAATAATGTGGAGCAACACATACAAACACCAAAATACCATCAACAACAACGTGTGGAAAGGGACGCTCATGTTTTTCCACGCTGTTGTCTATTTCTATACACATTTAAACAAATAAATATAGACGTAATACACTAATAGCAATGATAATAATTAAGTACATTATGTAATGTTTCTCTGTACTGATGATGATGACATGGTCATATTTATAATGATGTTGTATACTGTAGTAGTGACCAAGATACACTAATAAGATAAGTTAAGGATAACGATTCCATGTTGAGTAATGGTGTTATATATGTGCATTCTACCTTGTATACTTCCAGTTTACTGAAAGGAAGACAAGGCAGATTAAGTTTTAAATCCAAACATCTATCTACCTATACGACACACACGCATTAACAAGTCAAACTAAATAATAATGATAATAATAATAAGAGAGAAAACACCGACAAAAGTACAGACTAGGGATGATTGTAAATGACAGCACACTTATATAGCTTCCTTGTGTTCTGATGGAGAATACTATGTACGTCATGTATGTATGTATATGTAAGTATATTCAATCAAATGAAAGATGTAACAAAAAATATAACAATAGTAAAGAAAACAAACTGAAAAGTTTGTTCTACTTATGTACAACTGGCTATGAAACATTGAATTTAAAATTTATGAAATTGCTCAGTGGAACGTGTAAATGGCAGGATTCCCAAAAAATAATAATAATAGTAACGAACTGGGAAAAGCATGATGTCACGTAGCACATTGTAGGCAGCTTTCTCGGTCAAGCGTGATCAACTTTTTGAAAATTTGAGACATGTTTATGCATCCTAACTTGAGCACACGACAAATTTTATTGTAGAGAAATGTACATTCGAGGCTTATTTTCATGGATTCTAAAAAGGAGTCATTTACACAACGTTGACGGAATAACATTTGTGTTTCCCAGATGTGCTTACGGAATATGTCAAATTTGGTGAAAGCAGTTGACATTACAATGCACATCAATGGCTTCAAATGTTGGCAACTTCTCATTTAAATATTGGGATCACACTCTCTTGCAATAAACAACTTGTACAAAGCCACGTTTGTCTTCACTTTCGCTACATATTCAAGTAAGGAGAGAGAGAGGCTTTAAAGAGCAATGTCGTTTTCCACCAAATGACTATGATTATTTGGTTCGCCCACATTGCATTACTAGTGACTTGACTGAGTATTATGAAAGATAACATGGCTTGTCAAACCAGCCTTTTTTGTTCTTTTGTCGTCGTTAGTTTCATAATGATAGGAAAAGAAGACTGTTAAAAATACAACTAGATTGGAAAGGGTACGTCTGATAACTGCAATACGAAACTTACGTAAGGGACAAATAGAGGCCAGAAAGGCGTCTATGACATTACAGCCTACACACAAATCCTGAGAAATGGTTCTGAATGAAAGAGTGAGACAGGGAAGGAGAAACTCAAAGAAACAACAAGAAGATGAAGAAAGAACAAAGTGAGACGACGACAAGTGGTTAGCAGAGAAAGGAAGAAATATTTAAAAGCTCTTTGTTTGAATTTTACTTATTTGGTTTGCTTATGATTTACTTTTAGAGGATCGTTTCCATAAAACTTGGAAAGGACTTTGACTTTCACCAAGCCTCCGTTTAGTCTTCCTCACCAACACCCTAACTACATACATTTTTTATCATGTCGTGTGAATGAACACAAGTAATTACTCTCTATCAAATTTCCAATTAACAGGCTAAATATAGTATTTCCCCTTTGATTAAATAAGATGCACTTGGCTGGTAATGTGAATGACACGGGATCACATCCAACAACCTTTTTTTTATAGCTAAGCCTACTTCACGTTGTGTAAGCTCTCTACCTAAATATACATCGGAGGAGAGTTGTTGTTGTTGTTAAATATTTCCAGATATTGAAGTTGCTCATTGCCCCCAATAGAAATAATACCTACTTTTATCGCCTACGTGCTATCGACATGAGTTATATATTATGTGTTGTTTTTCTGTTTGCAGGAAATCGTATCAACGCATGACATCAACAATAAAATGTAGCGCATATAGGATTGGAATCATTTCCGGAGAAATCATGCAGAACTGATGGGCCTCCGATTGGTAAAAATATACTTGCATGACCTTTCCTGTCCTGTTAAATGCCTATCCTTTTTTTTGTCTTGTAAATAATAGTTTACCACTTTTCATATGAAGCTCCTTGACAAAGTGTGTCGTAGCGAATTAGATGTTAAGTGAAAGAAGACAGAAAAATGGCTAAATCTGGAATGTGCTTTGGAGCAAGTAATTGATAAAAAATGATAGTGTGTAACATTAAATTTTTTACGGTATTGTTCTGTTGTATACCTGCATGTTATATATGTATGTAATATGTTTTGGATTTTCATTTGTATTGCCAGAGTATCAATTGATCTGCCTACAATCCTTGCCAGAAAAAATAAAACTTTTTTTTACAGAAAAGTTGACAAAAGCCGTACTTGACATACTAAACACAATGCACGAATATAAGAGTATAATGCGCTGTGTGACTGAATTTTGGAATCAGAGAGAGTTTAAAGATGCAATACAAGTTTAACTAATACTGTTTAAGAGTAGAACATGAACACAGAAAAAATACAAGTTGTACTACAATTATTATTATTGCTACAAGGACAGTAATATATATATTCCATGAGATGATAATCAAATGGAAGAGACAATGAATAAGACTAAGAGTAAGAACAAAGAAAGAAAGGACTTTTTACTCAAGAGATGATAAGACAATGCAGTAATATATAAGTAATATATTTTTATTATTATGTGACTCACCCCTTTACGAAAAGCCTGTACACACACGAACGGAGAGACAGAGAGAGAGCGAGAGGATCGAGGCGCAACAGTGTGTTACACACGTACAGCAGTAGGGATGGATTTTGTTTGAAATCAGTAAGATTATTATAAATTCGACAAACAAGTAGAAAGTTTATATAGCAATTCGGTTGATGTATAGTTTGTTTCGTCAAGTTATGAAAGAAATGAAATAGAAAAATGGTGAATTGAGTCAAGAAAAATGTAATGTAAGAAAGAAAGTTAATTGAAAATGAATAATAAATGAATTATTGTTGTTGATATTTAGTTAAGGTAAAAAAATTGTGTTTTATAAATGATAGGCATTGAGATTATCGATAACGAAAAAAAGTGTGTGGTAATGAGATTAAGAGAGAAAGTAAAGATAAGAAAAAGAAAAGTTGTGAGTTTTAATTTAATTATGATTATATATTGGTTGGACAGCAGAGTAGGAAGAAACCAAGAATGGCCAGCACGAAGGGCACCACCGAGAGAGATAGAGAGCAGAACAGTCAAAAAGCACCACAGACAAAAAAATAAACATTAACACATAAATATCAACTCGAAATACATAATAATATGTATAATAATATATAGTAAGAGACATTAAAGATAATATAATATATATCGTATATAAAATGTTTGGCGTTTATATATATATTTACGTAAATATAGATGTAATCTATAGACTATATAGTAGTAAACTATTAATGATTCCTGTTGTGTATATTTGGCAACGTTGAAATGTATGCAAATTAAGGATGCGATGGACTTTAAGAAGAAATTAATTGGTTGGATTCACTCCCACATTTGAATCTTATCTCTGCTGAAATAATGTCAGAATGTGATGGGGCGCTCGTGATCTTTTACATCAAGTCCTCAATTTCTCTAAACTAGCATTCGACTTTTAACGACTGGAAATAGAAATGTTGAGAAAAGGTTCCACCATATTGATTCGTCCCTGGCTCGGTGAATGTGCAAGTAAAACAAACACGGCCACATTTCTGGAAGGAGAAAGCATGTTAAAACTACACCTGGCTCGTATTAATTTCGTTTGAAGTATATCTAGTCATAAGTGGCATGGGCTACGAGAGAGAGTTTGAGTTGTCGATGATGATGGCACAGTGGCAGCCTCCAAAACAAAATTGGGGGCTACGCTTTATACTTACTTTCCCGAGAAATAAATCATATAATATGTATAAAGAAAGATAAACCACACCTGCCATGATGACACTTAGGCAATACTAACAAATAGCTCGTTTATGTTACTACTGCTTAAAACAGTTACAGCTAGCTGGAGCACACTATACATATATTATTATGTAACTTAAAACGCATACAGCAATAGCAACCAGGCTTAATGCAACACTTTACCTCTGCATAGTGATCCTCATTTTGCTGCAAAAGGTCGACGCAGAGCTCTGCGAGGTGAATCAACTCCTCTAGTCGACGGCTTGGTGGTACTGTTTCCCCATCCAGGCCCACTGACTCTGCGAAAGAGAGAAAAATGTGAAAGCAATGAAACGAATGTTGCTACGAAACGTACCTAAACATATATAACTGCTAGTCAAACCACTGCAAGACGTAATTAAAGCGTTTGTATCTCTAATATTTCATTCGATTAGTGTTATTAAAAGAGCTGTGCTGCTGGATGTAGTAATCTAACTTGAAAGCCATTTTATATTGTTGGTTCGCCATCAGTATAGTAGCAGCACAAGCATCAGCAAACTTTTTTTTTCTTTCGGCTTACCGTCCATTTTGGCC
This sequence comes from Coecobrya sp. COE2, assembly GCA_027743765.1. Lineage (NCBI taxonomy): Eukaryota > Metazoa > Arthropoda > Collembola > Entomobryomorpha > Entomobryidae > Coecobrya > Coecobrya sp. COE2. Next base: position 12,251 of record JAHZMV010006311.1, read on the forward strand.
TCGTTAGACAACTGTGTATAGTTGACAAGAGCTGCATTTTCCAGGCACTTTTTAATAACGCCCCGAGTTTCTTCCGGAGGAACAGGGGTTACAATGTCTTTCATTAGAACCTGAAATAAATACGTAGGAATGCAATTGCTAGGCATAAACCACACTCAGTTATGTTGTGTACATTAATAAAACGTGCTTCTCCCATAAACATCATTATATTATCAAAGGGCTCAAAATGAAAAAGAGGAGAGAAAAAAACGTGTAAAATATGTAGTTAGTAGTAATGAAGGCTTTTGGTATTTATTTAGAATGTCATGAACTAACTCTTTCTAGAAGAGATAGTGTTGCTTTCAGTGCTCCTTCTGGACGTCCAAATGGGAAGCAATAGCGGAAGTTGGTTATTTGGTGCTCTAGCTGGATACGAAGACGTTCCTTGATTTCTTGAAATTTCTCCTTTTCTTCATGGGTAACTGTACCAACTCCGTCAGGCCTGTGTGGGGGTTTTCAAAAACTTGACCGATTAGACAAACATAAGAGTACACCACGCAATCATGAAACCAAAACCACCTGAATAATAATTTATCATAACATATCACCAAAAATATGCCCATCACATATAAAATATTAAATGATGATGCTAAAGTTCAGTTACAGTTACAGTCATGAGAATAGAAGAATCCTGCCTATCTCGTTTGCCTAGGACTGGATTTTACCCAGGAGTCAGCACGAAATCTATCATTGTGACTTCATCTCTAGCTTTGTCTTGTGAGGCCATCTCTTGCATTGCATTCTCAGCGTTTAATTTTTTTGAAGATTATTTTTTTATAGAAAAAAGTCGCCGTTAATAATAACAATAACAATAATTCTTAGTATTTTTCATACTACAAAATGATTTTTTTTTCAGATATGATATGTAAAAAAATTGATGAGGATCATTGCTGAAGCAGCCATAATATAGAGAAAGAGAGATAACAACAATCCAAAACAGGAACTACTGATAAATTACATTGTGAAAAGTTGTAAAAAACGAAAAGTCAGTCAATCAATAAGATGTTGGATGCATAAAGATCATATAATATCAATACTAACCAAATAGGATATACGAAAGACGTACATCAGTCCTATGAGAATATAACAACGGTGTTTGCTTCGTTTTTTTTCTTCTCTTGCAATATTTTATGCAAGTCAGTTTTTTATGTCAAAGTTGATACTGAAATAGTATACTGAAATATATAAATATAGGTAGAAGTATTGAAAAAAATAAATATCTCACAGAGAATCAGATAAAAAAGAACGTAGGACTTACTTATAGTCGAGTATATAAAAAGTATAAAACGATTACTGAATATAGAAAGAGAGAAAGCTCAAAGTTATATAAGTATGTAGTCCAATCATTCAAAATTGTCATTCAAACATTCAAAAGACTACGAAAAATGATTGTGTATATAAAAACAAGAAGAAGAGAAGAATATGATAACAAGAAGAAGTTAGAAAATTACGGATATTATATATTATTTTATAATTTTGTTATTCTGTTTGTTTGGAAACAGAGAGAATGCGAATGTTTTCGGAGAATAGAGAGCTGTTAATACTTTGGAAAAAAATATCTGTTTCATCCGCACTCCCCTCGCGTCTCGTGTGTACACATTACACACGCACAACTAGGTTGAGAGAGATTAAAAGTTAAATTGCGAAAAGAATATATATGTTGACAAGTTGCTTTAGTCATTCTCATAGAAAATATAGATAGATATAGATAGATCGTTATATTTACGGTACACATGGCAAGAACGAACGGATTTTAGATTCAGTCATATGAAATTCACATTGAAATAGAGAAAAATTACCATATAAGAGTATAATATATATTTAATATATATATATATATAATAAGAATAAATCAACACTTAAATATACTTATAAATATTAATAATAATAATAGTAATAAATATAGTATTATTAATACTTAGAAATAAGTAGATACCAATCTCAATCCCATTTATTGTAAAATGTGGATTTAAATGGGGTGAACAGAAATGAAAAAGTAAAAAACAAGTATTTATAAAAAGGAGAATTGAAAACTCTACGTAAATGTTGGGTTAGGAAAATTACTACTACGTTGGTTATTTATTTTATTCTGATTAATACAAATTTACTGAAGTAATGAAGTAGTGTAGTGATTGAGTCCTAATTATTTTGGCATAAGAAGTCCTACTATTGTCTATCTTCAGAAGGAAACGATGTCGCTCAGACAGTTTGAGTATTTTAATCGTAAAAAACGTGAAGTAGTTTAAGTGAAAACGGGACCCTACACAAAATATCTATTCAATTGTGTGTTCTTTGTCAGTTGAAGGTTTTTTTTTGTGGGAAACACTATAAAAATATCCTTTCATGTTCTTTTCATTTTTTCACGCGTTTTCCCCAGGTTTATAATTTTTTTGTTTTTTATAGAAACGCTGTGACATTAAATAGTTGGACGAGTTTTTATTATCCTGTTCATGTAATCATGTTTTGTATTTAGTAATGTTAATTTTTTCATGTAGTGGAAAACTATATAAAAAGTTTGAAAATGTGCTTTGTTTTCCTTTTCATTAGCATTTATATTTTTGATACTGATTTGTTATATTGTCTGTTGATTTTCATGAATTGCAAAGTTGTTGTTCTGTTCTGAAGTTGTAAACGTTGATTTGTTGACTTTGTACATATTTTTTGGACGGGTAACAGGTAAACTATTATTTAATTTATTTTATCAATGTACTTGTGTTTTCCAGCTTGATATATAGTTTACATAGAAAAGAACAAGCATATATAAAAAATGTGCATCCTGAGCGTATATAAATGAAACTGTATTTCTTTTGGAAAATGTCGTGCTTTCTCTTTGTAAAGTCAGGAAAATTGATTTGTCAATGTTATCATTGTTTGTTAAAATTATTTTAAAAACTAATATGTTCTCGTGTGTATGAGTATATAGTAGTATAATATATAGATGTGTTGCTGCTAACAATTAACGTACAACTTTTGTACTTGCTACGAGACATGACATCTAAAAATATCTAGTAATATTAGGAAACAAGGGATACAGACACTGCAAGAATACTGGCACCAAAGACATTCGGGAATTCAAAGGGAAACTACCAGTAAGTCTAGTAGGTACAGACAGAGGCTACATAAAAGCGGTCCACCGACACAAATCTTTAAAAACATCATGATCAAGGCTGTAAAGTAGTGCCCAGTGTTGTTATTGTTGATGATGATGTATCCAGTGTATTGTGTCATGTTTGCAAAAAATGAAAGTGATACGTAAAAATAACTTTTGCTACTTTACTCCTACAACTACTTGCTGTTCTGCCATCTTTACATATCACTTACGCTGCTTGTCGGCGAGAGAAGATAATAGTATTACTGCCTACAATGTTACAAGAAACAGCATGCTCGTTGTTGGTGAGAATACTTGTTCCGGTAAAAAATTAGGCTCTAACTACGCGTACATAATATTATGTATTTACTTAAACTACTGGGGAATTACTGGGGAATATTAGACGAAAAAGGGGCTAGACGGCTAGAAATAGATAGAGAGAGAGAATATAATGTTCGAAGAAGATGGAGATAAAATGAGGGCGCAACTGGGGCAGACTACTAGACTAGGAAATGAGACTTGAGTCTGATAAAGTGGAAGATGGAATCGTAAAAAAATACTAATAGCACACGACTCATTCTTTATTGCTTCATGTCAAACTGAGCGACTTTCCTTTCAGGAACGAGGAAAGAGAATCACTCACTATCACTACTTTCTACATTTTGTTTACTACTTCATCTTTTCCTTTCATTTTTACACAACAAAAGAAGCGTTTCCAAAAAAAGTTTTCTTTTTGCAATGAGTCGGCAAGAAAATACAGAAACGGGAAAAGGGTGGCAGGCAAGCAGGCTTGTTCAAGAGGCAGCAGCATGCACTTAAAACTAACAAAAGGTTGGGAAACGTCTTTTATTTTATATATTGGCCATGACATATTCCATCTCTAGAAACAAAAAAATCAACTATCAGTCAAGCATCATATTATGATTGTTTCTCATATCTTCACGAAACATCATAATATACGTTGGCTTTAGCCAGTAGCATGTCCAAAGCAAAAATAATCACACATGCACGTCGTCACATGAAGAAGGAGAAGAAGCACATAAAAGTTTCTAAAAAAATCACATTCATAAATAATTTACTACATTTCTATTCATCATAGTTATACACATACTTGAACATACAGTATAACGATGCGCATGCATAAAAAAAGTATTAGACTTTACGAATAGGAAGATCGTTTACAAAAAAATTAAACAAAACTAGTACTCATTCCACACAAAATAGATTTCGAGGCAAAAGGCTGCTTTCACCAATGCGGTTAACAGACATCACCATACACCATAAAGGTACGTACGAATGCAGAATATTATAAGACATTATCATTCCTTTAGCAAAATGCACATTGCACATATTATGTACGACACGTGTATTAAAATTATTGTTATTCTTATTATCATTAATATTAATAACTGTGGACATTATCACACTCCATTATATTTTCAAGTCAGTTTCACGCATAGCACGAATATCAGTATTATTATTATTTATATATTAATGAGACGCGGACAGACGAGTGGTAGAAACAGTGAGACAGAGAGAAAGAGAGCGAGATAGAAAGAGAGACAGCATTGTATATTATTATTAGTTGTTAGTAAAAATAATAATCAAGTTATGATATAGAGAATAAATATATTCATTCATTTCCAAAATGCACGGCACAACACAAGAGAGGGACAGTCAGAGAGACAAAGCTTTTATAGAAGAGAGAGATGTATATAGAGTAATAGAGTATATATTTCAATTATTTACAATAATGAGAAATCTATAGAGACTATATAGAAATTGTATGGACAAATAGAAGACATAATATCATATTAGCTCATATAGACAGCGTAGTAGCGAAAGAGAAGGAGACCAATAAGCACATAGGAGGTTACGTACGACGATGAGTAGGCACGGCACGATTATATGACAACATATTATGCCACTGAGAGACAGTATGAGACATTAGAGTTTAAGAGAAGAAGAAGAATTTGTTAGTACGAATTATTTTTAGTGATAGATTCTCTATGAGACAGCTACAAAATATATGATGTTACGGATTTAATAGTCTGGTTTGTTATATTAGTAGTCAGCTAAAAGGGATTTAATATGAGGTAGTTCAAATTCACGAAAGACGAATGCATCATCAGTAAATTAAGTGTACACTAAAACGGTAACTATTATATGCACGCATTTTTTTCTGGAGGGCATCTCTATTATTTATGGATTTTTGCGAGATCGCTTTAGGAAAAACAATAGGTACTTATGCGCATTTCTAAACTGTTTTTTTGCAATGGACACATTTCCTATTGGTAACACTAAAGGTTGAGCAACAATTAGAAAAGTGATATGATAAAAGACTTTGAAAGCATTGGATGAAGCTTATTTAAAATTGTCGAAAGGCTAACGAGAATACAAGACTTTATACATTAAGATAAGATCATGTAATCGATCGTTCACTCTAAGGACTACACGAGAGTCAGTCAGTCAGTCAAGTGATGGGATAAAACCATACAATATAGCAATAATAATAATAATAATAATACAACCACAATAATGATTCTACCGCACGCATACTACTCTGGATAACGTGCAGACACACAATTCTAAAACTTTAGTTGCGTTTCCGTTTGAATACATCTACATGTCAACTGACCATCGCATATGACCTTGTTTGAACGAACGAAGAAGGGGTTTTGCTAGGAAATACCGCACACACGCATGGAATTTATAGTTATTATAACGACACGAACAACATGAAGTAAATGAATGAATGTTATATAATAATAGATATTATTATATAGATCAAGTATATAAGAGAAATGTAATAAAATGCGGTATGGAAATATTGATATGTTTTTTAAATATCCTTGTGGAAATGGCGATGATGAAATGGATGGATGGTTGTATGGAGTAATATAAGAACATATATATACCTACGTATTGTCAAATTTTTTTCAGTAAAAAGGTATCCCTTCAAAAGTGTGAAAGGTTTTTGCTACGCTCGAGAGACATATATATATGGAGAGAGAGAAAGAGGAGATAAATGTAATCTGTTGTGCTGATGACATACAGCCATTTAAGTCACGGTGATAGTAAGCCAAAATAGGTTTTACTCGTTATTGTGTGTACTTGGATGTAGTAGTAGTAGTAGTAGTTACAAACACGGTGGTGGTAGTAGTAGTAGTAGTAGTGGTACTCAGAGAGAGAAAGAGAGTCAGAAGAGAAAAGAAAGAAGACAGAGAAAGTTATTTGGTACAATAAAAAATGGTATTGAGAGAGGTAAGAAAACTGAGTCATACATGTCTAACCTGTTGCCGTGAACATGGGACGCACAGAATGCAAATGAGTAGTGGATCAGCGTTGGGTCAATCATAAGACCACGTTCCGCTCTATCCAGCAGGTCGCTAAGATACATTAAGTGACGATAACAGCCTCTAACTCCGTAACGTGCGCAATACTCATCTAAAACAAATACTTGACCCGGACTAAACCAGCCCTGTGGAGAAAACAAGTTAAACATTTAAAGAATCTGTTTATTAGTTACAATTTTAAAAATATATATCCATCCCAATTAACAATAAATGCCTCTGTCGTGTAAGTTTAGTTAAGCGATTTCCCATCCAAACACGATGTTTTTGTGGTGGTGATGTTGACTTAAGCGCAACAACGGTTTTATTGTGGAAATAAGAACAAAGGAAAGGACTAAATGGATTTGTTCACGGAATGACAAACATTTTACACTCACTTTACAATTAATTTCCTTGTCAAACAAAGGAAATCAGATCAAAAAAGGTGTTTTGCAAAACGGCAAATGTGTTATATTAAAAACAAAATAAACGAATGTCTAAAACAGTTGCTACAGTGGAGTATACGCTGGATGGAATCACTCACTCCATTTATTTTTTGAGATGGAAACACTTCAGAGGCATATTACAACGATTACTAATGTACGCTTGTAAAGTGTTATGCTTTGGTATTGTGGTTATGATGTAATGTAACTTTCCAAAATTGTATTGTGAACGTACAAGAGAACAGTAGGGATCATTTAGGCGGAAATCTAGTGTCAACGTTTGTTGATACTTAAAAAAATTGTGGTGATCAAATTTATTAGGGTCTGCTGCTATATATTCTTCCATTCCGTGTTTCCTTGCTCGGTCCGCATCTAGAGAAAATAAGAGAAAAAGATGTAGATTTCCCACAAGCAATTCAGAGTTTTTAAGCTGAGCTCAACCAAGCTTCTCATCAGACAGTTATCCGCCACTTATCTTCATCATCAATAATAATCGGTCAGAGTAAACATACTAAATTAATGACGGCTGCTTTCTCTATCATGATTATGATTAAAATTGATTTTTTCCTTCCCCATTCACTGGACACTTATCATTGGTTAATATTTCCCGTGTTAATAATAAACACGAAATCAAATGAATGGACTTGAAGGAAAAAATTAAATTCAAACGTGGTGGAATGTATAGAAAAGTGGCGTGATACTTTCTTTTACCCGATATAATTATACATTTGCAACCAAGTTCCCATAAAATTAAATAATACCTTGATCAACAATTTTGCATTTTGTTATTAATCATTGCGTGTGTACTTAGGTACACGCATACGTATACGCACATACATACTTACATACAGCACTCGTGAGTGAGCCTACGTGTTCAAATAAGCAAACATTTTTAGAGTAGGAATTTCTCAGTGTGTTGTACTGTACCTCCTTGAATTTTCGAAATGGTAGAGTTTTTCGCAGCTGGTGTTAACGGGGGCGTGGGTTTATGAGCTTGTCCTGTTGCTCGGTACATAGCCATGACCCACAAATGGCTTTCGTTTTCATCATCACAGGCAAAAAGAACACTATCTCCTTCTTTAACGGCATTGAAGAAGTAGCGACCTCCTTCCAAGTCTGCATTCATCATCATCATCAAATTATTTTACTGACTTACTACATAAAAGATGCCTACTAAGACACGTACAAGACCAAAGTTGGTCACGATTTTAAAATCAAAACCAAAACATTTCACAGAATCTTCGAAGAAATAATAATTTTCACACAAAATACTACACAGTACGTGTGTGGCCTTGTAAGGCCCCATCTCATAATATGCATTGTCAATAAAAGGGTCAAATGAAATTATGAACAAAGTCTTTTTCCTTAAAAGAAAATTCTAATGTTATTACTAATTGAAATAATAATACATGAAAAGGGGTAATGCAATAAGAGATCAAAGGACACACTTGCTATATATGAAACGTTAATTGTATTCCAAGCTACTTACCCATTCCCACCATTAGATTGGCTGAAATTTTAGAAGAAAAAAAACGAAAAGCTAATCAGTTACTTTATACTCACATTAATAATAAAATAGTAGCCGTCAAACATTTTTTCGGGGAAAGCAGCAGTAGGGAGAAAAAAGTAAAGAAAAAAGCAATAAAGATAAAAGGAAACAGTCAACAGTGAAAACGTTGTTGCACATTATTATGGTGGTGGTGGCGTACGAATAAAGTCGATATAGCGTGAAACGACATTACGACAATCATTTCCTGTTCAAGTAACCCATGTAAACGCCTGCCTTGACGACGACGATGTTTCTGTGCTTTCCTCCTTTTCTCATCACACAACCTACACATCATCACACCTACACATATTTATTACCCCCATTCTGAGCAATCTCCTTTCATTCCACAACCTACCAGCTTGTCTGAGTGTGTGTGTGTGTTAATATGGGATTCAAATCTACAATTCATGTGGGTATACACACAAAAGGCGTCATTTGTACAGTATTTGATATTTTCTCGTTCCTCTTTCAAAAACTTTCTTATTCCCACAGCCACACTGAGAAGTGTAATGGAAGATGAAAACTTTATAGTTCGTGTATCATTACAATAACAACACCATTAAATTAACTTTCTCTGTTCGCCCCTTCCGCTTTGACATTTACAAGAAGCTGAAATGTAAGAGTTACATGCACAAAAAACTTGGAATTACACATTATTTTTTATTTTCTCCAAAATAAAAACACGTTATCTAACTTCTCTAAAGTAAGTCGACTTTTGCGAGAGGATTGCTTCCGAATTTTTAGCTTCGTGGTTCCGTGCCCTTGCCAGTCTCAATAAATAAATGCTATAACATTATATACATATTTTACACAAACGATACTATTCCATCGTCCGGGTTAGAAAATGTGGTACATGAACAACTTTTGCGGAAACGTTTCACTTTGTATTACGCCTCTTGTAAAAAACCCATACATTACAACAATGTATACGAAATAAAATGTTGAATGTGTACAAATTAAAAAGGAAATCAGCTAAATAGCGAAACTCCTTGGAATAAAAAAACCAAAAAATGTATACGTATAATGATGCAAAGTCATAAACAGCAAAAAGCTGGGAAGCGAAAGTGCCAGAAAGGATATCGGCTAAAATATATATATTTCTTCTTACCACTTGCAGCTTCGATGTAGTCAACGGTATAACCGTCCAATTGTAGCATCTCAGTAGGTTCGGATTTCTTCTCCTTGTAAGAGCACATAGCAAAGGTATATTGAGAGACTTGAACCAGTATAAAGTATCGCTTCTTCCACTTCTTCCATACGCCTTTTCCCAGTGCATACAAATATCTGAAAGGGTACAAAAGCGAAATGGACATTGTATAAAGAAAATTGCAAAAAAGCAATAAAGATACATAACTTTCGTCTGCTTTTTTTTCTTTTCAAACGAATCCTATCTGCTACAAAAGGGATGAAAACATATGCGTAAGTAGATTCCCGATGAATAGGAGAAAGGAGGAGTGCGAGTTAGAGAGATAAAGAGAGAAGAATGTAAAACAGCCATCAAGTACATAAAAATAAGTACAACGTATCTTTCATATCCTCCAACTTGTAAACAGTTTCTTTATGACAAGGAAAAATAAGTCTAGTGGCTCAGCCGTTGTGATCCTCGTGGAATGCTCTTCTGTGTCGATGCAGATTGATATCTCTTTTTTTACATGCTTAATACAAAAGTGATGATGAACATGATGATGAAGAAAAGAAAGCAGAAGAGAGAAAGAGATGGAAATCGAAATGGAGTGGAAGAGTTGTAGTCAGAAAGAGAGAAAGAGTATAGTGGCATGGTGGAGGAGTTGTAATCAAGCTATACATTCTACTATAAATGTGCCGTGCCAAAAACAATTTTTTTTGCTGCCAGTCTCCACTTTTCTAGATGATAGCATGATGATGATGTATTAAGCATGTTTATGTATGAATATATTAATACGTTTTTAGACGAGAGGATGAATGACTGTAATAATCAAAGAACAACAACAACGTCAGAATAGCCACACTTAACTATATCTGCATACATTTGCTATTGATTGTGTGAATCGCGTCAGAGTAGCTGTGATCAATATTTTTTCTCCTCGCCTTTGTTGCAATAAATAACGAACAAAGTACACATTCACACAGAAAGAAACATTAAAGGAGCTCGACTCCCGCTCGCAACTCTGTTTGTTTCTTCTACAAACACAGAGTAATATACCTACCTACCATTGCACATGTAGATGATGAACGACATCGTATAATTTGGCTACTTTTATATATGATCGAGAGAAAATATACCTACGTTATTCCTAAAAATTAAGCATTTTCTATCTTGTCTTCTTGTATCTCCAACTTTCTCCTTTGAGCATGGCCAGTGAATTTGTAGCAATAAAAGCAGTTTTTAAGAGCAATTATTTTTAGGCAATGTTGTTCTGTGCAATGCTGCCATCATGTCATAACTTGAATGTTATAGCTCGAATGACTATCATTTTCTTTCTAGACTATAATACAGCTTTGTTTTCTTTTTCATATTATAACAAATAGGTATGCATATTACCTTTTGAAAATGGTTTATTATATACATTCCAATGCTTCTTGACCATATATAATATGTTGCAAATATGTTATATACATATGCGCATTTATAATGTCTCCTATTTTCAAGAATATGCTGACAAAAATGTGTTGAATGCCTATTATATTAAAGGGGTGTATTTGAATTTTGATGTATTATTTTTTTCTTTTTTTATGTCAGTACTCACCCGCAGTGTTTCATATTCAAAGGTTTGTCCATTCTACACGCAATTTTAATTCGTAGATCTTGATCAGCTGCGCTTTTCGGGACGTTCATTTTGTGCCATTCAGGAGCCTATAAATATAAATTACAGGAACAAATAATACATTATAACTTTCAACTCCACGTCGCATACATACATATTATACATTCATGCAATAATAAGTGTATGTAACAAGTCTGCAAAAAGCTCTCGTTGCAACTATGCTCTTTTATAATGTTGTACACGTGTACAAGTTCTTTATAACCTATTGATAGAGAAAGCATGTTTATTTTTTTCTGCTCGCTGCTACCCAATCAAAATAACAATAGTAGTAACAACCATTATATTTCATCCATAATTATTATATTTTAAACATGTGTACAGCTGCCAACTTAAAATTCAAGAAAAGAACAGGATTGTCGAAGAAACAAAACCAAACGATGCGAGTATGGGCTCATATTTTTATATATTTTTTTTTAAATATGTAGAATCAGGCACGTACAAATGTTGAACGCATTTGTTCCTGTTCAATGAAATGTATTTGGCTGCATTTTAAAGGAAGAGAAAGCACACACGAGGCTACCATGACGAGGAAAAAGTAATCGATAAGAATGTATCAAAAATATTAAACAGCAAAAATAGCAGTGTGCAGACCTCAAATAGCTTAATAATATAATGTGTGTGTAGGGGTTTTTCTCTAGCCTTCCATTTTTTTCAACCACGAAGTTTGCTTGCGCTGTCAAAATAAAAGTAAACTGTTATAGAAGTTTGTATATAAAGTGACCTATTCGTAACGCAGACAAATCTTCGTTTACAACATGAAAAATGTTATTGCATTGTCCAAATAAATAGAAATAAGCATGTTCAAACAGAACTCTGTGGCATGAATAGACAAATAAATGGAATGTAAAAAGGGATATTTTGGACACTTTCGGCAATTTTGTTTACAAGACTTGTGCGGAAGTGCAAAGCGCACAAACTTCTTGTATAATATATCAGTTGATAACGTTATGAAAGTGGCCTATTTCAAATATTGCCATATTTTGTCAAATAAATCCCATCCATAAAAAGAAAAAAGAAAGCTATCAGTTTTCTCTCAGTCTGATCTAGTAACACGAATCGATTAAACAAGTTCAATCAAACTTTTGAATTTTTCAGGAATGCTAAATGTACCACTCCTTTGATTCTTTGGTTGCACTATATCATTTTTTTATCCTTACATTTAGGTACTTACATACATATACACTGGGTAATGGAAATGGATAGTACAGTCGTGAGGCATATTATGCACATAATTTATATTTTCTCTATACCTTTGTGGACAATGGTGTAGGCCGAAGTACAACTTTTCCGAGCTCCTTGTCTTCTAGGGCGAGCATACCAGGGTTTTCAGTGTACAGCTTAACTTTTACGGAAGGAAGAGGGAAATTTGTGGAAAAATCTCCTTGAGTGTCCCACCTACAGAAAAGTACACATAATTTAAGAATATATTCGCACATTCAAAATTATTCAGGTGCAGCCCCAAATACCAATAGGCAATCCACTTTTTAACAAAAATTTCATTCTATTGTACACAAGAAGGAAAATCGGATTAGAGGTGATGGGTTATTGCCTAGTGATTTTGAAGTGCAGTGAAAGTATGACATAGCGGGACTAGAAGAGATATGTGTTTACATGGGCTTTGATGCTTCTGCTTGATCCGTTTGGAGTTTCTCGCCACCTTCAACCTCCATAGTACAGTAAACTATTCGATTAGGGGCAAGGGACTTGAGACCTTTAACCTCCATAACGATGACCTTGATTCGAAAATAAGCACAGAACATGGAAAGTTTTCGTTAGTCAGTTGCTGTATCGATAATAATGTCTCCTTTTGCAAGCAATTTCCCCCGTATTCGCTGAGTCAGTATAGTCATCTTGCACAGAGAGAGCATTTTAGAGGAGTAATGTGCGTGCAATGCATGTTGAATGAGGTAGAGTCATCCACAGATATTTGAAATCTAATGATGATGACGCTCAGCGGTGACATTAGCTACATGTAATGATCTATCCATGCCCACACGAATGTATATTTTACTTCCAAGTGATTAGATCCCAGTAGCATTTTTAGGGAAAATTGCTTGCTGCACATTACACGTTGATGGTGTAATAACTGGGAGCGTGTAAGAAAGAACAATGAAATGAAAGGGACGTACCTCAAGCGTGAAGGTGAGTACAACATCCATTTTACTCAATTGCGTATCTTCACCCGAGTCTCCCTCGAGTTTCGCTAGGGACACTTGAGACCTGGACCATCATAAGGAACAAAACCAAAATCGACTGACAACAACATGGTTGTTCTAAAATCGGATCGTCGTGAGTGCATAATATATATTTAATAATGATAGTAATAAAGTATGAAATATATATGTATATATAGATATTTTAATACGTACATGTATAATGTATATTATATGTATACGCTATATATCTATTACTGATAAAGTACATGTAATATTTATATATCGATATACATATACTTTGTACACACAATATACAGAACAAGACTGCGACATCCACTGACACAGATATCGATAATGCATACATCTATCTGATAATATTTACACAACAACAATGGTCATCTATTTACGAGAAGATAGATAGTAAGATATTATAATTATATACATATAGATAGATATATAGAGATAATGAGAGAGATGCGATTGTATCACATGGTTTGGCTGAGAGATGACACATGGCTGCGGCAAATTACACATTAACTTTCTATAAGAATATAGTAATAATAAAAATACGAACGACATAATATACAGCACACTAGAATAGAGAAATACGATAAGTCTATTTCGGACGACTGACTACAAAATATATTTATTAAAAAGAACATAGCATATTATTCTACCTTTCTATCTATCTAAACGTCTATAAAGAGTAAAAAAAGAAATCAAATGCTAAAGAATTAAAAACGAAGAAGGATTTATATTTGTTGTAGAATTGAATGAAAAAATGGAAGAGGAATGTCGCTATCTATCTATCAACGACAAAAACAGGTACACCATACACAACTATAGTATATCATGTGTGTGTAGACACATTTTGAGTAACAGTGAAAGTGAAACACAATCATCATAAAAAGAAAAGACTGCGAGAGAAGAAACGCTAAGAAAAGACGACAGGAAACTGCTGTACGCTATATATATACGTGGCCCTAGTAGCCACTGTCTAAAGCATGCCGCAATCTGATGAGATTCCTATCATTATAAATATTATTGTATTGTGACACATCCGATACTATTATTGTCGCAGGAGAGAGAAATTCATTCAACTGAAAGGACTACTAGTCAATATTGTTTCATGTTCATATCTGCCATATATAAACTTTCTTTTTGATTTCTTGCACTTTTCAAAACATATTGTGTTGTTGTTGTTGCTCATACTTTACAAATTGCAAGATTTTTTTTGTCATTATAAAAATTTAGAACGCAAGATAAAGGCAATAAACCTAGGTAAGAAAAAAGAAACCTAGCAGCAGCATCATTGTATTCTGATATGATGGATGACAGTCTTGGGAAACATACATACGTGTGACAGTATTCTCTTTCACTTTTTAGGTAGCAAAAAAGTTTGCTTTACTTTTGTACGGTTTTGTAGATTTACGGATATAAAAAATGTAATATTATTTTATATATAACATCTGAGAACGTGATGGTGTATCATTTTCACTGCGAAAAAGACACATTTTTGGAATGTGAAAAAATGTGAAAGTGGAAATGGCGGTTATGGAAATATACAGAAAGAGAGAGAAAGAGAGAGAGAGAGAGTCAGATAGAGAGAAAGAGAACGAAAAATATAAATGATTGCCTTTTTGATAGGAGTGACAAGAGAATGTATCAGTTACGTACTTATTGGTTGCCATGAAAAGTCAATAAAGGGGATATGTCTATTAGAGAGTAAAATAGGGGAAAAATACTTGCCAGTTTTGGTACATGTTACATATACACACAAGTAGAATATATTAATACTTATATAAAGACCAAGGGGAGAAGGGGCACTCTGATATTGTTACTTTTACCTGACCATGCCAATTTGGAAACCTTTTTTTAAAACAGGGAGAACTATATACGTACGTACCGTGACTGTTGATAAATCGCAACCTGTGAAGGATTTGGAATTGTTTCAAGAAGAGAAAGAAGGGTCCATCAATAAAGTAACATACCTACTGTACATTCATGGGAGGGAACCATATATACGGAAAAAAGTAGAGCTACAAAGAGGTGGTATACTCTATTGGGGGAACTGAAAACAAAGTACATATTCCAAGAGAAAATTTGGTAGCAAAATCCTAAGAGAGAAAGTCGGAGAATTAAAACGGAGAGGAAGGTTGACTGCTCGGAACTACTTTCATTTTACGATTGTCTCATCACATTACACTTGTCACGTTCATAAAACTGTATATAAACTTTAACTCTCAATCAGCAATCCAGCAATTTACGAAATTGTAATAATTGGTTAATTTGGTTTGTTGCATGACGACATGACGAGAAAGATTAGGTGGAAAAATTGGGTGGGAGTTGTAAGTAGCTGGATTTTATCACAGAGGAGAAAGGAAAAGGTTCTATTCCGGATATACTCAAGTCAAGATGCAAAAATCACAGAACATTGTGAGAACAAGGTGGAGTGATTATAAAAATAAAAACCAGAGAGAGAGAGAGAGCACAACGGGTAGAGAAATATCATAGCATTGAAAAGGGGAATACAAAAATAGTATATTAGATAGTGGTAAGAGTGAATTTGAGTTGCGGATAAAAGTATATAGTAATACAGTACTGAAAGAGAGAGAGAGAACGAGAGAGAGAAAGAGGTACATAGTTTTATAAAAATGCCAATGCACTGCCAACTTGCACATTGCTGATAGATTTAAGATACAGACGATAAACAGAGATACAGAGAGAGAGAAAGATAGAGAGAGCTAAAGAGATAGAGACAAGTAGCAGAGCAGGGAACATTTGTACGTTGCTTCCATTGATGAAAAAAAGTTAATGATTACCTTAACACTGAGCTTCTCCTGATATGATATGGGCCAAATTAAAATCAAAACATAGCTCAGTTACAGCAAAAAACTTAAGGAGACGTTTCCAGCATGCCTGTCTTTTGGCATAGTTTCGAGAGAGAGAAGAAGAGAGAAGAGAGAAGAAGAAGAAGAGAGAGAGAAAAAGAGAAAAGGAACGAGATTTTCATCCAAAAGACAGACATTACTGAAATTAACATACCTATGATTATACTTTTTAAGTTTTGGAAGGCCGTATTTTGAGTCGGTTGAGCCTTTGGACACCGGAAGAGACTCCAGATTCTGCATCAACTGATTTATCTGAGAACGACACTCTTCGATGTATAAGGATTCCATCTCTTTCAGCACGAACCGAGGCATCAGTTTCCTATTCCTTTCCATTTCCGACACCTTCTGGCGGCGGCCGTCCAGCTCACGTCGGATAGCAGCAGCTTGCTCGTCTGCCGAGTCCAGCTACAAAATGGGTCGCGAATTAAATTTACAAATTGTTAATTAAAGTTATTTATTAAAAAGAAGAAGAAATATTATGGGTGCCATGAATCCACCACTTCAATTTTATGGCTTATAATAATGTAGTTTATGCTTTCTTCCATTTTTATACGAAATTTCGAATAGGGTCGAGAACACATGAGTGGTAATAATGGAACATAGAATTTCAAATACGAATCTCACAAAATTTGATGGAAAAATATAACGAGTTGCCCTACCAAGATCGTATTATTGCTAACGAACGGCAGGAAAATAATCTTCATATTGATTCCCAACTTTGTCTGTCAGTCTGTATGATTCTAGTCATTAAATCAGTAGACTTAAAAATACATTTGATATCTAAATTACTATAAAGGAAAATTGGTAAGTATATCCAAAAGTTGTGCCACTGTTCACAACGAAGGTTAGGTCAGTTTCCATTACTTTTATTGATGTCTCAATTCAACTAATTCACATGACATGTGAGAAACTTGCAAGGAGTTGGCAATGGGTTTTAGTTAGATTTCTTTAAATAACCTTGCTTCCGCTCCTTCTATAAGCCTGTATAGGAATGTACAATCTACGAATGCCGTTGGAGATTGGTTCTAAAAAAAGTAATGACCACAACCAGCAGCATTTGACTCATTCGACTACTGACTTGTGTCTTCTCGCCTATGATTGCAAGTCGTAGCATTATATTTTATGGCTTTTAACCTATTAAAAGGGAAGGCGACATAAACATGAGAGATAACTAAGGTAAAGGAAATGGTGGAAAAAAGAAAAGGAATAATATTATATGAACATTAGTATGTATGGACATTAGTGAGCATTATATGGGGAACAACAGAACGTCTGCTGGAAATGAGACAGAAGCGAGTAAAATGGAAGAAAGCATGCGTCATTATTGTTGTAAAAAGGAGACCTCATTCCTTTCTCCATTTTTGTTAGTACCTGCAGCGCATTATATAGCAGCTGATGTTCAAACTTTTTCACGCCTAAAATTTGCTGGAACATATCGTATAGTTGCTCTTTCGACAAAATTAGCTCAGAATGAAGTGACTGTTGAAGTCGGGGTCGCTTGTTGTCCTCGTCTCCTTTGAATATACAATCAAACTTGGCCATCCATGAAGCGAGGACTGTTTCTTTACTCAGTCCATCTATTTCTGGCAAGGACCTACGGATTCCATTGTTCAAAAAAGTGAAAAGTTAGTTATGCCTCCCCGAAGCGCAATGCAAATATGTGCAAACCTACATATACGAGATACATTAGGTCGAGTGTAGTCTATAATATAGACTCTATATAGTGGAAAGCTAGTTGTCTGGATAAAGCTACTGGTACTGTTTTTAGGTGTTTAACTTCTAGCGATGCTAGCACTCGCGATCCGGTTATAACCGGAAATTTATAAGTATAAAAAGGGTTCTCAGTAG
>JAHZMV010006312.1:0-27675 GCA_027743765.1 Coecobrya sp. COE2
AAACCGTCATCCAATGAAAATTGCAATGTTCGTTTAGTGATGATCTGTCATGTTCAGTAACAACGGATAAGCAATTAATGAAACCATCTAAGCAATCTATTTGTCTTGATGTACTAGTAATTCTTGATACACAAAATTAATAAATTTTATAAAGTCGCCAAAAAAGGACATCGTCTCCTAAAACAACAAGTGCTTTCTATGGCGAGCACAGATTTTTTAAAACTTTTTTATTACTATTTTGGAATTATAAAGAAAAATAAATATTTCCATTTGGATTGGTTCAATATATATAATATCCACTCGGGTAAGAATATTGCGGAGTGTGGCATTTGTCGTAATCATGATAAACTTCATTTTTGGCAAAAAAATAAAATCGACACGTAACAAACTCGAGGAAATTAAATTTATAGGATCGAAGTTTGCTTACATGCTCAAGACTTTGTATTAAACGGCGTCAGACTACAACAGATATTGTTTTATGAGTTGCATAAAATTAATTTCATATTATAGAAATCTGACGCAGTTCCCAGTGCATGTAGAATATATAATCTTGTGTAAAACAATGCAGAGTTTGTGTAAAATAAAGCCTTTAACAGATGTGAATATGATCATTCCCTTTAGAAGCAATTAATTGAGTATTTTGCAGCTTCCAACTGATGCACAAAAAAATCGGAATGTGCTTTGCAAAAGCGAATTATTGTGTCAACAAAAAATTACTTCCAGTGATAAATTAATTTTATAACCCCTGTAAGGTTTAGTATTTCTCAGATAACTCATTCAATATGGGAACCCTAATCGCCATTAAAGATGAACTTATATGAATGAAGTTATATCATTTGCGTTAAAATATTAACACTCTATTATTTGTCACTTCATCCTGGTAGAGGTCAACTAAAAAATTTCGTTTATAAATCGATTTGTGACACACGTATGCACCTCTCAACAAATTGTGTCCGGTCTGCATCAAAATATGTGCAAAGATATACCAATAAATCGGAATGATTTGATGATACGTTTTACCATTTGAATTCTGATCCGATTAATTTTACAAAATTTATTTATGATAAACAAATTATTGCATACAAAATATACCGAATCAATATCGTTTGAGTTTATGATTCTCAGGTTTAGCAAAATCCATTTAGCATCTTTAAAGTTGACTGACTCCCCTAAAATTTTCATGTCACCGATTTTCGAGAAAATTTCCTTGTTGATTTGTTTTCGAACAAAACCACCAAAAAGCATGCATTTAGGTCCCTCACACTCCTTTGGTAGCCACACGGCCACACACGATTTTCGGGGGGTACCCTTTCCTATGTTAAACGAATTCCATTCGCCATTTATTCAATTTTTAAGCGATTTCAAAAATTTAAAGTGATTTAGAATTTTTGGCTAAAATCTAGAAGGGGTATCTCTCCGATTTTTTAAATTCGGCTCAGGATCGGAGTGAGGATCCTCCGAATGTCAGAAAACAGGGTCATTTTGAGGTGTCAAAATCAGGGGTATTTTTAAATCCTCATAACCTTGATAGTTGAAGGAATTTTTGAAATCTGAAAACGGCATCTTGAAGATCGCGTCCGGCTTATTCTGACATGATACACCACTACCGAATTAATACTATTGTCTTGGACTGCAGGGCTCCCAAACTTGGTGTAAATTTTGGGGTCAAATTTTTGGTGGTTTTAAGTTTACTACTTCTACATAGTAAGGTGAATCTAAAAACGGTTTTTTGCACTCGATTCTCCATTCAATTCTACGGATGGAGATTTGTCACTCTTCTCCGACATGACTTATCTTCTGATTCTCAATGCCTTAAAACAAAAAATCGCGATTTTCTTTATCCTCAAAAATGTGAAAAAATAAACTTTACGCCATATCATTTGTAAGCAAGATAGATTTCCTCTAGCTAATCAATGTCCATCCATTGCATTAAATGGAGAATCGAGTGCAAAAAACCGTTTTTAGATTCACCTTATTATGTAGAAGTAGTAAACTTAAAACCACAAAAAATTTGACCCCAAAATTTACACCAGTTTGGGAGCCCTGCACTCCAAGACAATAGTATTAATTCGGTAGTGGTGTATCATGTCAGAATTAGCTCCAGCTATCACATCATCAGAAAACAGAGCGATTGTTTTACATGTTCAAATATCGAATCAAAACCACTTCGCTTGAACAAGTCCTCATTCTTAAAGCTTGTTTGTAAGTGACAATAAAATCACTATAATTATAACCATTCTTCATATCATACGTGATTTTTGGCAAAGAACCACACCTATTTTTGTTAATCTTAACTTTTAGAAAATTTTAGCGAGTTGTATTCATTTAAACGGTTCTCGAATGTGAAAAAGATTTTTTTCAAAATCCAACCTTTCGATTCATATTTCATGTATCCTCTTCAGGGATGATGGAAATATTAACACAACAATATTCTTAGAAAATTACGACATCAATATAATGAAATGGTGATTAGTGGCTAGATCGAGAAGATGACATTATCTATAGTTAGCTATCTGTTCATTTCCACTCGCTGATGCATACGGATATTGCAAAAACAACATTCAAGTTTACCAACCTTGCGACTCACATAAACACATCAAAACGAAGAGTGATCTATGATGGGTCGTATGCAAAATGCCGGGAAACAAAAAGCCGGAATACAAAAAGATTAAAAACTAACAAAATATTCATTTTCTGGTTGGTGTAGAAATAACCATACATAACCTGCATAACCTAACCTACCATAACCTATCCTATTAATTCCATATCAGACTATGAAAATTTTCATTCCGGCTTTTTGTTTTCTGGTTTATTGGATTCCGGCTTTTTGATGACACCCCTCTATGATGACCCATGATTTATAAGTTTTATTTTGCCAATTTGACCAATTAACTAATCTCAGCGTCTGGGTTTCTCAACGAAAACTACGGGTTCATTTATTCCAGAAAGTGATATTGTTCCCTAATTAAAACCACAGTCTGCTTTTCAAACATGTAACAACGCTTCGTTGCTTTCATTAGAATATATTCTAGGAAGAAAATTACTTTCTAATTTCTTACTTTAATCGACAAATTATCGTGATCGTTAAACTCGCATAAATCCTGTTAGCTCATTCAAAGGATGCTAATGAGTAGGACGGCCAATTAACCTTGTCTGACGGTTCCAATGATCAAAAAACTCAATTAATGCAGGTTTAGCTGAACAGATGACAGAATTTTTATAGAATTAAGCCACCAAGTGAAGAAATGTATGTTTATATATCAAACAAACCTTCATTCATTTTTTAGGAAGAAGTGCACGGACAGATGTAATTGGATGTAGGAATGCGTATCGGTATTGTCGGGATGGATGCTGAAATGAAATGGCAAATTTGAATAGTAATAGAAGGCTTGATCAAACCAACCTTCACCAAGTAATAGTTTGTTTCTAGACCAACAACAAAATACAATACACAACATCTTAACTAATAAATATGGAGAGACGAATCAGAATTATGTAATTAAATAAGCTATTGTATAAGTCGATCTCTTACATGATAAAATTAAACTGAATTGTAAACAGATCGAGTATTTAACTTTTGTAGAGTAGATGACAAGTTGTAATTGATAACTCCCAACCTCAAATTATTCACTCACTACCAATATGCCAATGATCTGTCATAAGTTGAAGAAGGTATGAACAAAATTATTATTCGTAACTCCTCCGGAAAGAAAGGCAAGAACAAAGTATAATAAGAAAGCTGGAAGATGATGGAGTAATCGAGAAATTGATTAATTTTAGCAGCACCAAAAAAGAAACAAAGGGACCTACACAGATAATAAAGCTAATATGGAAAAGCTAAAATCCGGTGTGGCACTGAAGTGCAGCAATGAATATTAAGGGAGAAAGTTTTCCGGAACAAGTAAATGTATGAAGTACATTTCGTTTAAACCGAAAGAAAGAATTCTGAAAGAATATGCAATTGGACTTGATATTAAGTAACACTGCTTACAATTTAACCCATAACAGGGGGTTCTAGAAACAAAAACTCTCAGTTGGGTGTACTAAATAGTAATTTAGATAACACAAAATCAAGCCACCTTCTGTACCCAACATTGAAACATACGCACGGAATATGCAAATTATAGTAATACAAAGGATGATGTTTAAATAAAAATCGTTGATTATTGGCGGTAAACCATTTTGTAAGCAAATCTTTCTCATTCTTCATTTCCTATTCCAAAATATATAAAATGCAATATCGTTCAACTATTATATACATCTGAATATCCTTTGTCATATACACCTCTGCTAAAGCAAGGTAAGTGTTTGTCAAATGTCAGTTTCACAGCGTTCAACTAATGCATAAAAATCATTCAACTCTTAATAATTTGTTCTCGTCTCGAGATACTCTTTCCTCACCTGTTACCGCAATCACAACAATTTGCTTGTCACGTTCCATCATGGATCTAGAACGTTACTTTTGCGGTGAGAGTATGGATAATGAATGACAAGATTGTAGTAAAAGAATTTATGCTCAAATCCAGCGCGCGTGATCAGACTCTGGTAAAAGATCATCTCTATTCCCTCTATCTCAGCTTGTTAAATATATTTTGCAGGTAGCTCCTCGTGTTTGTTGGAAGGATTGCTTAAATCAGTTGATGTCCCAGTCAATTTCTTGAGAATGGAGAGTGTTGGGAAACAAAAATAATTTTACAAACCTAAAATCTCTCGGAATGCGAAATATGCATAATAACTTATGCATTCTCAAGCGTAAAAAGTAGAAAATGATTACCACTTCAAACAATATTGTTTGTATTTTTTAATGAGTGAATAATTTATTGTTTTGTGCCCAAACAATTTATGTTTTATTTTAATGTCCAAACAATTTTGTGGTATATTTGCTTAATATCCACATATTAACTGACACGTGAAGCAGTAATATTATAATTTGTTACTCGCTTCTTCTGACAATAATGGGTAAGCAGACATCTAATCCCAGGACTGTCTCCAGTTCAATTAACCCTACAGCGACTCGCCTCATTCTTTGAGTAGCTTTTGTCTAGCTTCTCCGGCTGGTTCTCCTGGTTGATTAGGGATAACAACTGTCAGTTAAAATCGTCAACAATAATTAAAACCAAATCCTCAGATACCGCCAAATCACATATTTTAGTTGTGAATATTATAGCTTTACTATAATGCAAAATTATGTCTGTAATTTTGAAGCAAGCCATTGTTTAAACAAATAATTAATTTAATAGTTTAGCCACGTTTTAAAAAATGCCTATTTTATGCCCCATATCTCACATAAAAAATAAATGGAGATAAATAAGAGCTTTATGCACTTCCTCAGTGTCGCTGCTAATATTAAATGACTTTTATTTTTTGCATACGACACGCCATTCACTAATAAAATAAGATGCTTCAAAGTAATGTAATTTTTGTAGATACTTTACAATAGCAAGTTTAATTAAAATAGGATTTCACTGTAAGCAAGGTGTTTGATTAAACCTTACTGAGCCGCTGGTTTAAGATTATTACTCACTCTATTCAACATTCTTTGTTTCTTTAATTTCACCCATTATTTTAGCAAGCAAATTTGCATTTAACTCACGTATCACATTTTAACTACTAACCATGAATACATAATGGGATTGTTATAAAATACGAAGCATGCAAGATTTTTCATCTGTGCCATTTATAACATGAGAGCTACTGGATAGTTTCCACAGATAACCTTGAAATTAATTTCTTAACAGTCTCCACGAATCAATGATTCCTCTGAATCTATAATTCATAATGTTTTGAGTTTTTATTATTTGTATCCACGGCACTTCTCCTTTTTATATAAAAGGATTTATTAATCTCTGGAATTGAATGTGTCCTACCAAATTAGAAATGTTGACGGTCTTGAAACAAAACGGAAGAAGGGAAACTGAATACTTTGGTTGATGTAGGATCATTCTAGTAAATAAAGTTACAGGACAAGTTTCCAGATCTCAATGATGCTAGTCTTTGTTTTTCCAACTTTAATCATTACACGCTCATTCATGTAATTTTGTTTTCATACAACCATGGAAGGTGTGTTGCATCAAAAAATTGACCAAATACTACTTCTAGCCATATATACAATACATTATATTCCTTGAAAGTACTTAAAATTTATTCGATTTCTATTAAAATTCTAAAACAGTAAAAAATAATTCCTCGTACTTTTATGTGGTAGATTTCTCAATACAATTTTTTGTAAAGTGCTGTACTATGCAGGTCCTAATACTTTTCTATTGACAAACCTGTTTCCAGTATTTTACAGCACGAAATAAACTACATAATAAAGTACTGAATAATATCTATGCTTCACCAGTGTTCATGAATAGATGTGTGTCGACATTGAGAACCATGACAAATGTAGAATTTTTCGGCTAATTTCTTTGATAAAACAGCATTGCTTCTGAAAGACCAACGATAATCTAACATCTAACTCTTATGGTAAATGTAATTCTCAGTTAAATATTTCTGGTCGACGGTGAATCGATCAAACAAAATTATTAAAGATTGATAATCGTAGCCAAGCATATAAATAAAAGAACCATATCCATGCGATGATGAAATAGGAATGGCAAGTAGCATCCTGGGAACGAAGGGGCCGTTCATAAAATATATAACAGGCTTAGAGGGAGGGGATGGCTCTGAGGTCGCGTTACGCCCTATGGTAACTGGTGTATCCTGTAATATTAAATTTGGGTTACAGGAGGGAGGGAGGTGTCCCAAAAACGTTTTGCGTTACGTATTTTGTGAACGGTCCCGAAGACATGGGGATGAGATGGGTAGAAGCTCAAAACCGTGCTTTATCCATGACTTCAGCTGACACTCCCTAGCAGTACTTTCCAGCTTCCTTTTACGTTTACACGACTTGACTGGAGGTTGACGATGATGCAGAGATGATTTTGGAGGGTTTTAGGTTGTCGGTGAAGAATAAGGTGCTCAAGGGTCCTTGCTGCGCTTATCTGTACATGTCTCCGCAAAAGTAACCTTCTTTTCGCTTTTTTCTCGGCGGAGAAAATAGTGGACGCAGTATGCAGTCAATCTTCTTGCCTTTCCCCGGCTTGGCTGCTGGGTTGCCAAGGACGCATGTTTAAATTCACGCGTTCAGAAAGCAAAGTCAGTCGGCTTTCGTCTCAGCATCACGAACATTTTTATTTATTCCGCCACATCATCCAATCTAATTTTAACTGGATAACTTTAATTGTGCATAAAGTTAGTTTACTTGTTCTTGTGAAGAGGAAGGGATAAAAAATGTTTATTTTTTTCGGAAGAGGGTGGCGCCCTGCTCACCGCACTTGGAGTTCTCCTCAGTCTCCTCGGTCCAACCCAAAGTAAAAGTAAGTTTAATAAAACCTGTATTTTTAGTTATTCTTTTAAATAATTAATTGCTAGTTAACTATTTTTAATTTGTCTATTTTTTCAGGATGATACTTGCGTGGAAGGGCAACTCACACCGTCGACCTGTGACGATGAGGACTTCTGCGCTTGGAGTATGATATAGTTCAGGAAATCCCAATTTGAATCCCTTCTCTTTTATGACCCGAGAAGTGTAAAGTTGTGCATTGCAATAATGCATGAAAATATCATTCTCTTATATTTCTTGGCTTCGTTCTGCTATTTGCACTTTAATAATTTTTGTTTTGGCATAAGCAACACCAGTTATTGCAGTAAACTTGTAAGGATTTCATTTGGCAAAACCCCCGTATTGCCGGAAGTAACAGTCACTTTATTCCTCAAAGTGCTAATATATTGCATGGACTTCATGTATATATAGTGAGGACAGAGTTGTCCTCATAGACTATGACTCGCCAAATACCATAATATTTAGTGCAACGTGAAAGTAGAACATGAGATGAGCTTGCATGCTCATACTCACAAATACGGTATTACATCATTTATATTACTAATACCTAACACCAACATCTTCATGCGTAACACCAAATAAAGTAAACGACAGTCGTCGTCGTTGCCGAGTACGAGCAACAACTATCATACCCACCAAACTCTCTCTCTACCATTCTTGTGTTATTTCCTCCACTTATACCATTCATACGGGAACATTCCCAATCGGCTATCATTTCCCCCTTACACCCAGTACCTTGCCAGCGAGTACCGCTCAATCTACCTTCTGTAGGCCAACCCTCAAAAAGGGAACAAACTAGCCATCATTATATCCATGGATCATCTACAGATTTCCCACAAAGATTTCCTCTAACCAGTATCTTATTGTACAGCTTCATGTATCAGTTTTAACTATACTTTTGAATTTTACTGCCAGTTATTGCAATTCGATAACTACTGCAGCTTTGCAAAGGTTCCAGTTTCGATTCTTGTGAAATTTGGTCGATTGATATTCCACGTTGTAAAATGATCAGATAAATGTATATGAAACTGGAACAAAATATATCTTGTAGAGCACAAGATTCTACTATGTATGCAATTTGCTGCATAGATTAAGATAACCAAAGTAAGGAAATCATTGAAAACAGCTACGTAATTAAGATATCTTAATTAAGTTTTTCAAGTCATTCCGTTTTACAAATTTTGTGATTTGATTTGTTTCGTGATGAAACTTTTATTTCTTTTAAAAACTGTATTTTTCTAAAAAACTAATAAATAATTATATTTTAAAAATGTGTTACATAAATCAACATTCACAATTTACATTTCTCTTTTGCCGTTTTTATTTTTCCACTTCATAGTTTAAGTCAATATTTTGTAAATAACAGAACATTTTACCAAAGCGGCATAATGGTTTATTAAACCAGAATTATGAATTGGATAACCGTAATGACTATTTCCTACAGTTATCTTTAGTGTCCTCTAGTACGATAGCCGTCGCTAATCCCCAAATCCAAAAATCCCCAACCCCAAAAATCCCCACTCCAATAATCCCCAAGTGCAAAAATCCTCAATGCTTGAAATATATACATATTTCTGCAATTGGATGCATAAATTTATCAATTTACGAAATAAATTATGTACTTGGGGATTTTTGATCCACCACAAGCCAAATAGAGCATCGTAAATTACACAATGACGCTAAAGTTGCTCAAAAGATATCCAAAGTATAAGTTTAGCTTTCTAAATTTGCAATTCAATTTTCACATAAAACAACATCACAAAAAATTGTGAGTTGCCACTGTTGTGCGATTTTATGTACTATGAAACGCGGATGAAACTTTTCAGTTAATATAAGATCAGTTGTATAATATAATGTTCTTGGCTTTCTGTTGAGTGAATTCCTCATTTTGTAATAAGCTAATTACACTGCTTTATTTAGTACTATTTATCAGTAATTGTACTTATAATGAAAATAACTCACGGATAATTTTACAGAAAACTTAACATATTATGAAGTCTTTTTTTATAAAAATTCATACCTGTCTTTGGACTCAATGCCCATACATAGCAATTGATTTTGCTTTTGCACGGGGATTTCTTTCTTTCGCTTTCCCTACCAGTGCAATTTTATGTAAACCTAGATCAGAAGCTCTAACCAAAACCGCAGATCCCAGTTAGTTCAGAGTTAGTCGCTTAAAACAACTTTACTACACGCAATAATTTTTTACCTGTCATTCCCTTCAGATGGAATTAAACTGTCAAACGTAATTTAATGCCACCGAATATATCATTGTTGTAATTCTGAACTTCTGGATTGGTATGGTCTAAATTTCTAAACTTTCCAAACATTCAATTGTTAGAAGTACAGTTTCAAGTGTTTTCATATTTGTACATATATTTTGCTGGAGTTGTTTTCAGTATCAAAAGAACATTACGTTCGATGATCTACGTTTGTAAAATTAGGCAGCTCTAT
Organism: Coecobrya sp. COE2; assembly: GCA_027743765.1. Taxonomy (NCBI): domain Eukaryota; kingdom Metazoa; phylum Arthropoda; class Collembola; order Entomobryomorpha; family Entomobryidae; genus Coecobrya; species Coecobrya sp. COE2. The sequence goes on from JAHZMV010006312.1 coordinate 9,842, forward strand.
TGTCGTCTGGATTCTACATAAGTTTGGAATATTAGTTTTTCCTCGCTATCTGTCCTAGTATCTAACGAATTGTTTGGCGTATTTTCAACACGATGAAAGAGTATTATCAAGGGGCCTTTCTACAATCGTATGAATCAGTACATCTTGTGTGCTGCGTATTCTATTATAATCACGTCGTTTATCATGAATATAGTGCATAATAGGTAAATATATTTATATGGTATTAAAATTTGTAAATTAAGGAATACCTTGACGACACTGCAAATTATGGAACATACGTAGGATTTTAAATGTTATTAGATAAAAATGGTTTCGCATCGATTTTGCATGTTATAAACACAAATGTACTAACAGCGTTTCTTATCTGTTTTAATGAGTGAACGGACTATAATAATGATTGGTTTAGTGAAATACTTTTCAATATCAGCTTTGCATTGTTTGCAAATAACGAATTGAGTCTTCACATCCTTCAACATAATGGCTACGTTGATAATAATCATTCTTCTAATTTAATGTCTTACAGTTACTGAAGAGACAATGTTTGATTTCAGGATTGTTTATTTTCACCAGTCATATAAGTACTTCTTGACCTTTATTATTCAATAACATAAATTATTCTTCCAAGGTTTTAAATTTCTTGCTGTCTTTATGTTACCCGTACATCAGTAATGGTTGGTGCAGTATCTATGTATCATTGTTGTCCATTTGACTTTCGAAAGTTTACAAAGAAAAGTATTTATTTTTAAATTATTTGATTCTAAAAATAATCCAAATTATTTTTCTAGGGCAGTATAAATTATTGCCTATTTATCGTCGATCTGCATAGTCTACATATAATATTTTAAACATAAAATTCCTTTCCTTGTCTTACACTCCGTTGAAGATACAATTTGTTATTTGACGAAGAACTTGTTGTTTTTGTATTTTGAGGCTGTAAAACTGAATAGTACACCAAACGCAACAAAAACTCATGTTAGGTAATAGCTCGATACTGTTGGCCGAAAGATTTTGAAATGTCTCAGAGAAATAATTAGACATCATATAGATGTTAGGAGGATCAATGAATTGTGCAGCTTAATGCAATAAGCAGTGCTTGTTGCATGCAAAATGACAAGATAATTTTATCATTATAAGGTGTGTACTATTACATCTTGTCGCTTGGTTATACTATTCACAATATCTTAATTATTTGTCATTAAATTACGCGCAAATAATCCTCACGAAAATAATATGTGCATCTCGTCCATCGTAATATCATTCTTTACTTGCTTCATCGAAAAATATATGATAAGGTGTTAATCACCGCTTGTAATGCATTCGATTATGTAATAAAATTGAATATCTGAACGAGTTCTATGATTTAAAATTTGTTGTGAATTGTCCAAAGAATTCAGTATTTAGAAAACTTTTAGCTGTATTTTCAGCCAACCTGGATAATAATCACCTCCTTTGAAGCATGTATAGAATAGATTTCTAAGAGCTTTAACTTCTACTTATAATCTCAAATAAAATTTATTCCATTCTGTTATCTGTTACAAAATTGCATTTAGAAAACGATGAAACATTGAAAATTCAGTGTGTTTATGATAATCCTGTCTCTCGGCTGAGTAGCAGCAATTTTTCCAAACGAAATGAAAAATAAAACATTAGAGTTATCTGCTTGTCACAAGTATCAGAAAAAAGATCAAAATTACCCCGTGAGCGTACTTATAAATTTACGTATTCGTAGCATTCTAAAAAATATTGTAAAAATACATAAAGGTTGTACAAATTATCAGAATGTGGGATGACTTATGTGCAAACTAACACGTTCTTTATTTACTTCTAATTAATTTACCACAAATTTATTTGTTATCATTTGAATCCATTTTAAATTTTATGTAACCGAATACACGTATAACTCAATATTATCAAATATTTATAAATCCCTATACATATTGTAATTACATTGAGACGCCGAAAATAATAGAACCTAGCTGTAATTTTGCCAAAATATGGTACATTATATTATTTAGGGTAATACAAATAACTCAAAAAATTCTTTTTCCTTTTATAAAATTACATATTCATATTCCCGATAGGCATTCTGAAATTTTTATTATATTAGTTTGCAATGTTATCAGGGAAGATTAGAAATAAATAAAGTCCTATTTTTCCTATAGTATTGGGCCGCTTCTTCTTAGAAACATTACTGATGAATAGCACCCTACCACTTCCATTGTAATGAGACATTTACCATAAATTTTTAACATTAATTTAGCCCACAGTTAAATATTTAAAATAATTATGATTCTTCTTGAATTTATAGATCTCAGTTCTCCCTTACCTGAAGAAGAAATAAATGTTTGGCTATCGTGTAAATAAAACTTTCAGGATAGTATAACTGCCACGACAGATTTATTGTAAGCACTTCATATTGATGAGGATGCCGACATATCAAAATTGGTAGTACAAAATGATTCCATTAAAATTCATAGTGTCGTCCAAAGATAATTAACTATATTGATTTTAAAAGCTCCAGAAATATGTAATACAAAAGATTGGTGAAGCATTATGGAGCAAGGTTAACTGAAAGTGAGAAAAAGTGTTGATGCGAAGAACCTGCAGCAGTGTTCAAAATTGGAATTGGGAGTCAACCAAAATAAATTGATATTACTGTACCAAATTAATTGTCCCCAAAAATACATAATATTACTTCAAATTTCAACTAATTTGTCTTCTAAAAAGGATTTCATAACTTAATAATGGTGACATTTTTTAGATTCTCAGCCCACAACGCAATTCCTTATAATACAAAGGGGATTGGCATTATTTGTATAATTAGCTCGCAAGCATGTAGGTGTATTAAGAGGGAAAATCTTACTTAATTGTAATGAAACATCTCTGGATTTGTGTAGTTTCTTCAGAATAACTAATTTACTAATTAAAAAAGTGTACACATTTCCTACTACCAAATTCGCTTCAGTCTTTCAGAAGGGATTTCCTATTTTCTATAAATATTCTGTTTGCCTGAAAATGATCCCCAAAGGCGTCAAAATCTTTGATTACACCATTCTACACAATTAAGTGGCATCTCTTTGTGGGATCATATTTTAGTTCTCAAAGTTTCTCACTCAGATTACATTGAATAGTTATTATTAAGTTAGGTATGTATTTTTACTTAATAAATCAACTGTAAATTATTTGTCAACAATCATAAATTGGTTTTTAGGCTACTTTCTAGACACTCGTATATTAAATCTAGATACTCGTAAGAACAAATCTTTTAAATAAGCTTACATGCCAATCCCTCAATTTTACATCTTACCGGCGTAACAATATTAAAGACTTTTTAAATAATTTTTAGTAAATTAATACTAAATAATTGCTTTCTCGGGATATAAAAAATTGTAAAAGGACACCAAAATTATCGGATCACCACTAAACGTTAAGGAGTTGGAAATTTTTTTCTACTAAAATAAGCAGTTGTTAAAATAATTGTAGTAATTATTTATTATGTTAGCCATTAATTAGTTGGTGCCGACCAACGTTTAGAATGCACCCACTTATCAACAGTCCTTCGAGCTACTCCCAATTTGGACGCTATTTCTCTATGTGAATATCCCTCATTCTTTAATAGTTTTATTGAAACTCGTTTATCTTATCTACTTAGCTCAACGTCTGCAATGTTCGAAAATCAAAAATTGTCAAAATCGGACGAGGAGAACACAAGATATACTGAATTAAGTGAACACTAACACAAGATATACTGAATTAAGTGAACACTAACACAAAACATGTGACTGGCCTACTTTGATGTGCAACACGGTTTATATTGATCCTGCTTACCAGAAACATTTTGTGATATAAGCGGTATTTAAATATCTGCAAAGAAATATATAGAGTACCAACTCATGTATCAATCAACCTGAGGAATATTAAATGGCGCGGTTCATTTTGAAATAACGATAATGCTTCATTGAATGCAAATGACCGATCGTATGTTTACTCCCTTAAAAAATGCCAGCGATCCATTAATTTAAAATTCCTTATGTATTTAAAATAAACAAATAATAAGCACATTTCATGAAACATTTACTCTTAGCAAAAGTCGTAAATCATTGCAGGTAAATGTACATACAACTTGGGAGCATTTTGAAATAAGTATCATCTTACGAACGACCATGAAAAACATTCTATGTATAATTCGATAGGTGGTGTCAATTTATTATTCAGCAAATCAAATTTACATCTTTATGAGTCGCCGACGTATGTATTGTTGTGCGTTTGGGTTGCTATAATTAATCTTACTTGCTCAGTAGAAAATGGTTCGATTGTTAAATTGTTCAAACAATTCCTAGAGCTCTTGCACAAAATTAATTGAAAAAAGTTACTTTTGTTGTGTTTCTGTATTATATTTCACATGATTAATAAATTGTCATCATAGGTTATGCTTCATAATGATAGAATCATGTTTACTCTTTGTTAAATTTTGCATCATGTAATTTGCCACCACCCAACTTAATAACATATTATTAAGTTATTACCAAATGTCTCTATCAAATGTGGAGTTTTTAAAAACAGTTCTGGATTATATGCACTAATAAAAACGACTACTTAAAGTTGCAATTCAATACACATTTCAGGACGTCGACGTCGCATAAAGTTGTCGCAACGTTGTTCTAGAAAACATCGCATAATCCACGCACCATATGCACCATACGCACCTGCTTTTGAAGTAATACCCTACTATACTGGAGAAAAATGTATCGGTATTTGATTGTAACAAAACTTTCAGTCAGTTATTTTTTTAAACAAACTGCTCTCAATTAACAATTTGTTTTACAAATGATGTAAGTATGTAGGTCTAGTTTTAAAAAGCGTTTAGGTTTGGTAACGAATACAATTTACATAATTTGCTTGCTTCAAAAACAGGATTTTGATATTAAATCTATAGATATAAACAATGTATATTTTGAGGACCATGGCATGTAGTAATACAACAAAACGTTAAAAATGGTTTTTCAAATCATCTGCTACAGAGATGGCAAACAGGAATCTAATATTTAACATATTGTGAAATTAAACACAACCTTGCAATTAACCTAGCCATGTTTTATCGAAGAGAGGTATTTATAAATACTCCTTTTCCCAACGTTTTAAGTAACATATGCAGTTCGCTATTAATTTTCTTTATATGGTTGAAATTTATACTTCTTAAACGGGGTTACTGCAGCTCTAACCGTTTAAGTTTAAGTATTAAACGAATTTAATCTTTTTGTTGGATAAGTTATAATCTTAAATATTTGGATGAACATATTTAATAATTTCAAATTTATGTTATTTCTTTCTTTTTCTCAACTTTAGATAGTTGGGATTTATTTTACTTTTATCCCCTAAATTAATTCATAAAATCTAGATTCACTTACGTGGTTTGTAAAACTGGAACTCCACAATTTGTCGAAATTAAGATTAAAAATACGGGGTAAATTAAGGTTTTTCTACGCAATTGATTGTGTGTACAAATAATTGACTAATTACTTCAGGCATATTCTTTGTCAGATAAAAATTACATTTCTAATTTCATCAATATTGTTTGAAGTGCGCGACACCCGCACGATTTCATGCTGCTTTCTGGATAATTTGTACTTTAGGTTACGGCACTGTGATTGCTGTGGTAGCTATCACAGTGCTTTAATCTGTTTCTTTTTCTTTTTTCTGTACAGCAAAATATATGAACTCCTATTTTCTCTGATGGTGGGTAAACTTTAAAATCACGTTGAACAACAACTTAACGTTAGAAAAATGAGGTAATAATTCATTATTTGATATACGGCGGTGACATAAAACATTTCATGCAGCAATATCAAAAAAATTTCGTAGTATATAAGGTAACCAAATGCATTCCATAATACGTTACTCAACTTATTTTATATTCTTTCCTCTTAAAACATTGTGATCAATTTACACTTGTCAACCGATATCAATTTTTCCTTATAGCGTGAGTTCTTACTATTTGCATCCAAAATTCAAGTGAAATCAAAACTTACTTTGATTAAAAAGGAAACATCCCACGGTATTTTTATTAGTGGTAGTCAACTTATTCATTAGTATTGTCTTCATTAATCAAGGTTTGCTGTTAGTCGCATATTTTTATGTAATTTACATTGAGTTTTCGTTGAACAAAAAGCATCCGCAGCTGTTAGAACAATTCATAGATAGTTTTGTGTAAAAAATCTGCATTAAAGAGCATTTTTGATTAGCAAAAACTTTTCTCTAGAGCCTGTGTAAATACAATGCTTTAAGCTATAAATCATGCAATGTGCGCCGTTTGTACGAAAATCGCATGCAAAGTTAATACAATATACATAATTAGAAATTATCCCTCACAAAGCAAATCTGCTAGTGCAACGTTTTACCTGCTGTGATAAAAGAATAAACAATTTGTGGTTTATGAAATTTAGAACCGTCTAACTTTAGCATTTATTAATATTTACACAATCCATAAATACAAATGGTATTCCTCAATTAAAACTTCAGTAGAACGTAATGGAATTCTGCTTTACGTAAATTGTTAGAAATAAATGCTAATTAAAAATTATGGAGTTTTATGTACATAGAACACAATTAAATCAGAATATAAAGCGTCACAATAAAAATAAATGGTACCAATTTCAAAACTTTATACTGATAATTCTTAAAAAATCATATTAAAATATACGTTCTGTCAGGTACCTTGAAACGAAACAATATATACCATGTCTTTTATCAATACTTATGATGAAGATTTTAAACCTGATTTCTTAAAACCTACTTCATTAACCTGCATAAATGCTTTTCTGGTGTTGGGTAACTGCAAAATATTTTATTGCTCTATTTTGTTAGAGAATCTTGCTTCATAGCTAGTATTTCAATATGAATTTTATGAACTCGTAAACCTGGTCAAGTTGAGTTATTATTCATGGTAAGTAGAACTGTCGTTTTACCATTTTAAAAAGGATTCCATATATATGCGCTTGAGGATAAAATAATTCTTGCATCAGTTAAATTCATATTCCAGAAATATTCTAAGGTGTTCGTTTAACCGTTGGTCAAATAGAACAACACAACTATACAGACTAGTTTAACATTTAAGCAGAAACGCCTTTCGTCTCCACTTATAACTGGATGCATTCTCGCTTATAAATCCATTAATACAGATATGAGATTTTTAACTGAATTGCTTAAACCAATCTCCCACAATAGAAGTCGGAGGACAACAGCGTAACTGTTGATATGAGCGTCAGCGTCCTGTAATTACAGGATTTGATAATCTAATGTAATCGTCCTGTAATGTAATCTAATTTTAGATTTGAATATTATATACCATTAAATATTGACACACTTATCATACATGGGAAAAGTCACTTCCCTTTTAATAATGTGGAGCGTAAGGATTGTATGTATGTAACTTGGGAAGAAGATACGACATAAAAGCCGTAAGGCAATCATATTGCAGCTGCTTAATCGAAATTTCGATATTTGCAGTCTCTCCCATTCAGTTTTACACTGGAAGGTTTATTTAGCGTAAGGATTACTATGAAGACATTGTTTTGATTTTAATTTTAAATAATTGCGCCATACATATATTTCATAATGATTTTCATAAATGGTGACAGTTTTAAAAAGCACATTTAAATTAAATATTATGGAATCATCTTATCTGTGAATAATCAGATACTGTATTTTTTATCTATCAACCTCATTTTTACAAAAATTAAATTGATTTTTTGGAGAAATTTGTAATATTCTTCTGCTCTTGAAAATATATTTTACAGATAATCATTTAGTAGAATATTTAACTAAACAAAATAAACTGTGTTGAAATGAATTAATTAGTGCTCATTATTACCAATTTCTGTGTATGAGAACGACTAGAATTGTTAGTGGAAACTAAAATTTGTTGTTTTCATAAATTCTAAACAAAACTGAACGAAGACCGAAGAGAGCAGTCATGCCAATTTGAATCAAATGTTTCTAAGAAATTTCTGGAATCAAAATCGGTTTAGACTTCAAGAACAGTGTAAAATCATATCACTGAATTATATTAGGAATCTGTGCACTCATTTAACATTATCCTAAGCCAAATGGATATTGGTAGCGTTCAATTTAGCAAAAACGTATTACGTTCTTCAACTAGATAGTGAAGATATTTTAATTCAAGTTGCCGAATTAAAAGTAGACATTGTTTGATTGGTTAATAATTGCAATTCTCTGCTGCCATCATTAAAATATATCATTGATTTGGGATGAAAAAATGGCTTACTGAAATTAAATGTAAGCTACGCTTGCTGAGCCGAAAAATGACTATCTTTCGTGAATGCTAAAAATACAAATATCATACAGCATAATAACTACTATGTTCCACCGGTAATCATAGTCGACTGCACACATATAAATGCTCCACATTGCAAATTGATTGAAATGAAGCAAATTTTTTTTAGGAAACTATGGAATGCAGTAGCTGATTATTCCTTTTCGTTTACAGGTTTCCCTAAGCAGGGTAGATATTGCAAACATTTCCTTTTAAATTAAACGTCACTGTAAGGATACCCAACTATGGCTGCGAATAACTGAAAAATTAGATGCGCCGGTGGATTGGGTCCAAACTGGATTTGTTGAAACTGAACTGAAACTCAAACGAATGAAAACATCTACTTTCTACAATGAGCTTGATAAACATTTGTACATAATATACGAAAATATTAGCTGAAGTAGCATACAGCCTTGACAAAAGAAAAATCAAACCTTTGATTTCCGATTAAAATTTGTTGAGGCTTTTGAGTACATGAGTGTTGGGTTTAAGTTTAGATTGCTAAATTAATATGAATTAATTTAATCAACCAATATAATTTAATGTCCGCTCGTCTTAATGAAATTACAAAACTGTTCAAAATGTTAATGTTGATATATGGTATCTATTTGTTGGTATCATAGCTGACAAATGTTTACCTTCCCTTACATTACATTGAAAAGTTGTATGCATATTGTATATTTACAATACATTGGCTTACATTAAAAGATCAAGCCTTTCTCCTTCAAATATACAAGGAGTTTCTGCATATTAAAAATTAGTCTTTCTTTAAGCACGGCTCAATATTACAAAATAAAATATATATTATAAGTGACCAACTGCATAAATAAAGGAAGGATCAGCATCGAAATGTTGAGCAAATGGAACCTATATTTAGTAAATACATAAACTGATACCGAATGGATTTTTGTGGTATTTAACTGATACATAAATATTGTCCATATTCAATACCTTTATTTTCTTGTTCAGTCTGCTTTTTTAAACAAACAATCATAAGATGGTTTTAGCTTTTCGATTATATGCGTTCGATAAATATTGAAGAATATTAAGGATTTGGTATATATTTAGCTACAGGATGGATAATATGTTATGACAGGTACTTTAGGAAATGCAACGAAAAAAAAGGTTGTGTGTAAAAGGGTTGAGTTCTGCCTTTATTTTTTACTTAATATTTCATTTTCTTCCTAAAAATTAAAATAATTTCCGTTGTCAGACCTTAGCATAAAATCAAAAATACTTAATCGTCTGGCAATAACTGTAAATTACTAATATAATCAGGTAGAGCTAGCGTTCCCATTTTATCTAGCGAAATAGAAAAGACTTCAAAATGCGTGTAGAAATAATTAGCAGAAAAATTGATATGAAAATTGGGTCAAATATAAACCATCTCCCAGCTAAAAATCGCTGTTCTTTTCTTAAAAATTAAAGTCTATTCTGATAGCGACAAGAAAACTGTACCGAATTTGGACTTCCTAAATAGTTGCGTGGGGGAATTGTTAATCAACCCTGTGGTAATTTATTAATGTGGCCCAAAAAATTCAGTTCGATTAGAAATTGCTTGGATTTCAAACCTATGAGTGCGTTTATTAGCATTATACGTTTCCAGGCAATGAGTGTCTACTCCAGTAAGGTTGATATAAATTGTTAATTTATCTTCTCGAGTGAGTTTTGCAATTTATACAAGAATAAAATAATTGTTCAAAATACCTAGGAGACATTTTCCTCCCATCGGATGAAGTGCTTATTTTTTGGCGTGCTACATGACCAAAGCTTTATAGACGTTTGGCTTTCTAGAATAAACCTATAATGTAGCATTCTTAATTAAAATCCTCATAGTAAAAATACCTGTCATATAAGCAGAAACCTCACCGTGTTTCGAAAACTTCAGAGGTCATCAATGCAAGTAAATCGTCATGAAATTTGTCGCTCTAGGATTGGAAACATCGGTTGAAAATGCAAGTTAATCAGATTAGATCAGGTGAATTGCAGAATTTTAGCTCCGCACAATGTCAAAAGTTGACGCTGATGGCACTCTTCTAACCTAGGTGGTCGTGCTGATTCAATTTAGGTGTGTATATTTTCAAGATTTTCGATTTATATGAGACTGCGTTTTACCAATGATTGCAAAATTTGCTATAGATTTCTATTCCTTGCTTTTGTTTTTTCAATTACTTGGATTCCTTTGTTATTGTTTCTATTGGAAGATTTTAAGTACATATAGGTTATTCCGAATCAACGAAAACTGTAGATTTAGACACAGATTCTATTCGCCAATTTGGTTTTATGGTTTTGTTGATCATCCAAATAAACAAATCGATTATAAGACAATGATCAAGCTTTGCCGTAATTTAATATAAACACTTTTCTACAGTACAAATAAGTTAATATACTCACAATTAGATACAAATTTATGCTGGCTATTGTCAGATTGATGGTTTAGGCAATAACTAAGAAATTTATATTTTTCGGTTTTTTAAATACTATTCGTTCAATTATTACAGAGGATGCTGATCTGACATTTCTTATTTCAGTACGTAGATATAAATATTTTCAATGGTGTCATTGTGGTGGACAGAGTGTCATTGTCAGTGCAAATTCATTTTAATTTCAGAACCAGTTTTGAAAGTGTGTGTGATTAATGCTAATATTAACAATATTTCCTTGTAAATTGTAAAAATAAAAAGTGGAACACTTTTGACATAAGCAACAATTTTTTATAACAAGCCTTAGGAATAGAGTCGAGATAAGTTCCAGATAAATCTGCCGTTTCTTGAAAAAAAATTAATTAAAGTCAACAGGTCAGAAACAATTATATTTACGTGTTAATCAGTTAGAACAATAATCAATCATTTTCAGCCAATAAAATCATACAAGCGTTTGATTAAACGACCTTTCTTCTCGGTTATTTCAAGTTTGCTTTTCAGTTTATGACAATAAATTTATTACTTACTGGGAGTAAAATTTAAATTAATATTTTTTGCCACATTTAAGCGACCAACATTATTAAAAAACGAGTTTCTGGGGTGTAGGTCACCATGAGTCCTCGTTATCGTTCTTCGGTATTTTTTACGAAAATGAAGAATGAGAATGAAGAACATTTCATCATCGAAACCGGCTGTCACATTACTCGTTCTCGTGAATGTGACAGCCTCATTTTTAAACACGAAAATGAACATGACTAAAACGCTCATTGTTGCACTGTCTTATTCTCTTGTAACTTCGTACACCACTTTGATTTAATTAATAATTAGTTAATTCATTATCTATCTAATTAGGCCAAAGAAAGACGAAACAGATCGCAAATTAGCCCTTTTAAAAACAATTAAAGAGCGAAAGTGCATATTGTTCGGACAGTTTTCTAGTGACGTCGACAAGCTAAAGATCGAAAGAGCCTGGGAGGATTCGCTTTTCCACGCCAAGAGCCTAACTTTGGTGGCCGATAAGTGCGACGTATCACATTTACGGAAGATTTTTGTCAATGGAAGACTCGAACTTTAGTAAGTCCTTCGTTATTTGGCAAATAACATTAAACTGCATACATTATTTATAACATGACATGAAATTTAACAATCCATATATAAAATAATTTACATTCTACAGGAATAAAAGGATAATGCAAAGAAAACGGGAACTGGAGGAGGAAAAAGTTGCAAACTCAACGAAGTGGATCTCATCATTTTAGATATTGTGGGCAAGAAGTCTCCAGTTGTTGAAGGATTACAAGTTGGCGAAAGTGGAAGCTTTTATACAGCCGAAGAAGCCGATGTGTCTCAGGATGCCCTTATTATTGAAGAAGACGGCACACATGAGATCCATGTCACTGCCACTGATGATCCACCTGTAAAAACCACAAGCGTCTCCGATCCGAGTAATTGCAAGCCGTACACCATTCAAGCAAAAAAAACGGAAGCTGAACCCCGCCATGGAGAAGGATGTTTTGTTGGAAGCAAAATGGAAGGCCCAAACTGAGTACCTCAAACAGCAAACCTACAACCTTATGCTTCAAAATTACAAATTGGAGATCGAACTTGGATTGGCCCATTCTTCAGAACACACGTCAAGTCTTAAGCCGTTATATTTTTCAATTTTTGTTTGTTCAAGTAGTATAAATTATATATTTTAAATTAGTTTTGTGAGAACTTGTGGATATACAATAAGAGATTAATTTTGTTGTTGTTAATGAAGCGTTTTATTAAAAATAGACGTACCTTAAATTTCAATACATAAAGATTTATTTAAAGCTTTTTAGAATTAACTAGGATTAATTATAAGATTACTACACTACTAATAACAATTGATTATATTACATGCCTAGAGATAGATTCAACGAAAAAAGTTTAAAAGTTCGGCAAGCCTTTCATTTCCGTTGTTGGGATTTGCATTTTCACCTAGCGGTTCCTCCTCCTCCACGTATTCATCATTGTTGGGAAAGTCTGACTTCGTTGCAATATTATGCAGAACGACACAAGCTATTACAATTTTTTGCAGCGAACTCGGGGTGCTTACTCGCAAGTAACGAAGACAAGGGAAGCGGTTCTTCAACATACCAAATGAACACTCTACGATGCGTCTTGTTTTTTATTAGCAATGTTGAATCGCCTTTCTACCGGGTCTGTGGGATTTCTCCGAAATGGGGGGATTAGCCAGTCAGAGAGCCCTTACGCTGAATCTCCTGTAACCTTTTTAATTAGGTGTATACGATTGTATATTTATATAAAAGTTTGATGGCAATAAACAATTATAATTGTTAACAACGAGAGACTTACCAAGAATTACTGCGTTGGGGAAAGGACGATAACCAGCATTAAACTTTTCAGCAAAGTGTGATGATCTCAAAACGCGGGCATGGTGAACTGATCCGGGGAAACGAGCGTTGACAGCGTAAAACATATAATCAGGTCCACTGACCATGGTACAATGTAGTGAATGCTGACCATGCCTGTCAATATATTGTTCTTCAAATGCACGTGGAGCGATGATTTTGACGATAATGCCGTCAACGGCTCCATATACCAATGGAAAATCTCGTTTTTCCATAAACTGTTGACCAATTGTACTGCAATCCATCGGCCCACTTACAAATCGATTAAGCATTCGATTTAGTAATGCAACTACTTCACGTTTTACAGCACGGCAAACGGATCGACTGGCTAATCCCGTGCATGTCGCTAACCCCATGGTATTGGGCTCCATTCGATAGCCAATAAAGGGCCGTCAGAAGTTGCTGGTGCGGTGTCAGTGCCTTATTTTTCGTTGTACGGTGCTTTAAGTCTCGACCGATAAACGTTAACACAAATTCAGCTTCCCGAGGCCGCAAACGAAATCGCATCTTGAATCCATGATCTTCGAACGTAAAAAAATTCAGCCGCTCTCTGTAGATTTTCTTCCTCATCCTAATTGCTACTTGTTCTTCAAGCTATTCGTCACTTTAACTATCCATATCTATCTTGAAATAGAATAAATTTGTGGGAACTAGAAGTAGGAATTGATGTAGAAGTAATTTGGTAGTGACAAATGTATATTTTCCACTGGAACATAAGGGACCGGAAATGCGAAGGTGTAATGAGAACTGCTTGGTGAGGATGCATTTTAAAACGAGTAAATGAAGGAATACAGGATTGAATGTGCCCATGGTGAAATGGGATTCGTTGTTTTATGCGAAATCATCTTCATTTTGCATTTCTCATTATTAATTCGTCATTACTCATTTCGCATTAATTTTTATGTCTTGGTGAAACGTGACTCATTAATTAAAATGAGGATTCTCGTTTTTAATGCATAACGAAGAACGAAGACTCATGGTGACCGACACCCCTGGCTTTAGTGTTTGTTAGATTCTCGAGATCGCATGGTGATTTATAATTGCTGAATAAAATTGTAAAAAAATGTAATTTAATGTCATGATTATATAAATGCATAACCAAAAATTAATACCAACATACTCATCTTACATACTCGTAGTTATATGGACACAAGAGGTATAGAATTTGTAAAATGCCGATGTACTCAATTCTCCCACAGGGATTCTACCTTTTAGCAACGCGCTTTGGTGCTTGTAATGACAGTGTCAAATTGTTCCTCTTCAGAACTTATTTTTCATCAATATACTGTACTAGTGTATGGTGTCCAGTGGGTATTCCTATTCATCATGATGAACCGTTTACGTGTCGCATACAATGATGCCTTCAGATTAATTATAAGATATAGTAGAAGAAAAAGTATTTCTGCACTCTTTTGTATTTGCGGTAAATGACTTTTATGCAATGAGAAGGTGCTCCTCTTTTGCTCTTCTAAACAGACTTGCTAACTCTAATAATACGATAATTAATTCAATCGTTAATTCAAATGTGTTTCTGGAGGCAACTCCTTTTTGTAAACTAAAAATACAAGTAATTATTATGACGCGAACCTAAGTAATTAGAATATAGATACCTCTGTGATATATGGATGTCGCTCTAACATGATCATGTTATGAATTTGAATATCTGCAATAAAGACAATAATAATAATAATAATAATAATATTTTCTTAAACTTTGGCTAAATTGAATGTAGAGGCAAGATTAAGTTAATTAATGTTTATACAGTTAATTACCATAATGACGAGAGAATATCTCCAACAAAGGAAACAAGCAAATCTTTTACCAAAGCTTGGGATACGACTTATGAGTGACAACTAACGTGTTTGATATTTCCAAGTAAAATTATTTTGGACTAAAAAGAAATAAAACAAAGCTATGTTCTAAATGAAATTCTCAATCTGACTCCAGAAATAATAATTTAATCTGATTTTGTTTTATCCACAGAACAATTTAATGATTTAATGAATTTAATGTAAACAAATAGTTGTAAAAGCCGTTTAGTATCCAAGAAAAATAAGTTTTTGCACATTCTATTCGGAATCATTCACACTCAATCAGATTCTGTCATCTTGTCTTCCGACGGAATTCGATTTTTTAAATTATTTACATAGAATGAAGTTATGAACATTATTATAATTTCATTCTTATGTACGGTTATGCAGAATACATTTTTTGAGGGGAAGAAATGCAGGCCTACTTGCGGGAAAGAATCATAAAATTTCTAGGTTCCATAAAATGAACATTACATACAGAAAATGAAGCATTATTCTACAAACGTTGTAATAATAGGAATATTGTCATATGTATGATATACGGTTATGTGGGACGCCAAAATGGAACACAATGACAAAACCTTAAATTAAATATAAGGAATTACTTTAACTGTTCCATGGGGCGACATTTTCGGGTAACTTCAACGCCCAAAACTTTTGATGGACCCAATACAGTCTAATGGAAGAATAGATCACTAAGTCGAATTCTGCTTATATTTATAGTTAGTTTTTAGTTATGGATGTATGATGAAAAGAAAAAAAATACACCAATCCAGATTACAAAATATGAGGTGTTAATGAATGCAATTAAATTATTCTTCGATCGGATTAAATTGGTGCTTGAATGATAATGCATTATATTGGTTTGGAAATGGCATGGAATGTTTTAAAAAAATTTGGATTCATGAAAATCAATCGAAACGTTGTATTTACTTTGAAAAAATCTTTTCCGCATTCGAGAACCCTATTAACAAATATAACTCACTAAAATATTATATTTTAAATATAACGCTTTTGTGTTGGACCTTTGACTTAAGTGACTAAGGTAATATTAATACGCACCAAGAGAGATAATATACATTTTTAAAAGTTGGTTATAGCTTTGTAATAGGGGTAGCTTTTCCTTGCTTTACATTGAATTTGTACGTTATTGTAATATTCATAATCTATAAGATAACTTGATCAGGTTAATCCTCGCCAATCCAGATTGAGGAATTGTAATATTAAATATGAAAATAAAAAAATCCTTTGTAAAGCAACAAGATACCTAAATGAATGTTTGTCAAAATACTGCTCACAAATGATAAGAAATGAAACGCAAAGAAATGTGGAAGTGACGGTGGTTTATACAGTCACATTAAAAATATAACGGAAAATAATAACCAACTAAGTCATGTTCATAATGTTAACGCCATCAAAATATTATATGTTGACTTGAAGTATATATAAATTGAGTAATTCCAATGACCCTTACCACCCTAAAGGAACTTTCCCTGCAAATTCGGTTGTGTGTGCATTGAATGACAGTTACACATGAAAAAGTAACGCTTGCACAATCTCAGCTTCCAAATCTGCTCCTGTAAGGTGGGGGCTGAGCGCACATGTTTCGGGTGGCACGACCGTTGAAAAATGAGTTTTCTCGGAAACCCTTTTGTGCAACCGGCTGAAATTTTGCAGGAAGGTTTCTAGCAAAAATAAGTTATAACCAAACAAATATCTCATCTGTAGCCTTAATATCCACATTTTTAAAAAATATTTGCTAAATTGCATTGCCCAAAAAGTCGTTAAAATTTATTTTACAGACGGGGAGTAAGTGAATCGTACAGTTTCTCTACTGAACCTTCCTCCTCTACAAGGTGAAAAAACCGCTAATCAATATAATGTTTCATACAGAAACGATAAAAGAAAATGTAAATGGACTTTACATATTTGTTGAAATTTTGAATTTAAAAATTCATATCTCGGCCTGGAAAGCTAAATTCAGAGCAATTAATATAGCCGCTGCGAGATCAAGGAATCTGCTATGATTATTGTAAATGTTTGAATTGGCCAGTTTTGTGAGATTTGTGGGGAAGGAAATCTCGTGTATCATAAATTGTCAAAATCCAAAATGTTTGCTTAAATTGCCATAACTCCGTTCCTAAACTGAAAATAACAAATCTAAAACATTATCTTGTAACGCCTTTCTAGGGCAATGACTTGTATCTGTTTTATTCTTAACAGCAACTTCAACTCATATTGTTATACTACTTAATTAAGTTAGAGCTTCTGCGTAGGTTTCTATATAATGTTACTAGAATAAATGATAGGAGCACATAGACAAAATAATTCTGATGCAAAACTGCTTCTTTTGTTGTTCAAAATCTGGTTAGAACCCTGAAAATATGTCGTGCGTTCTGTTTTATCAAATGGAATGTACAATGTTCTAGTCTATCTCTGAGAAACCAGGGATAGGAAACAAATTAAATTACGAATCTATTTTTGGAAGCGATTTGTAATTTCTGCCTTATTGGATATGATTTTCAATGATATGGTGTACTTCCGTCTTTAAAATAAATTAACTCAATTTGATTTTGATATGGGAACATAATAATAATTTGCTGCAGAATTGCTCTGAGAGTTGATTGGGTTTGGATCTGCTGTACTAGCTTCGTACCATGTTTGTCTTCAGCAAAAACCATGATTACTTCACGAGTTTCGACATGAGTAGAAACAATTAGTAATATTTTTAAAGGTGAGATCACAATTCGATATTATTACATATTACGCTGTATTTAACCCTACTGTTACTTTCACCGTTACCGGCTTTTACCCCGGGAGCCCACTTCCCCGGGAAGGTCCCTTTCCCCGCGGTGCCACTTCCCCGGGG
>JAHZMV010006313.1:0-11909 GCA_027743765.1 Coecobrya sp. COE2
TTTGGCATATAAGCCCACACCTAATAACGCACATGGCACAGAGGTATTCTTTACAAAATTTTGTTGTCCGTTAAATTTACAAAATAATATGCTACTCTTTGCTTTGGGTTAAAAAAATGTATTTTTCCACTTGTCTGAATCTTCTAGGTACTTTGCCCAAAGCTTTGGCCTTTCATAAGCCAAAATCCCAACAATGAAAAATATTTTTTTTAAACTAATATTGTAATGCAATTGTATATAGGTAAGTGCTTCTACCTACACATTCCTACCTACATTCCTTTCTAACTCGTATAGGCAATGAGTACTTAAGGCACAGAAATATTAATCTTTGTTTGAAATGTTTAAGCTCACTTGGCTACAACTTAATAATAAATAACATTATTTTATTATTTTCCAAAATATCCTCAATCCTTTCTTTTTGGCTTCATTTTCTGTCTCAAAGACCATAGCATTTCAGCTCATCTCATTTCAAGACCAAGGGTATCTCATTGACAATTTTGACAGTTAACCATTTAGGAAAACCAAAATAAACCAGAATTTCTTTTCGTTGAGCGACTTATGTGTATGACTGGAATATAATTAAAACCACCCATGTATTTAAAAAAAAGCTTCGCTTGAGCTCCTAAAATGAACTTTTAAATGCATGCTCAAGCTCCTGTAAAGTAATAAAAAGCTAATTACTCACGATTTGCTGCTTTCAGTAATGAATTTTATATCTTCCATCTGTTTTAAATATTTTCACGTGATGTCAATGTTTAATTAGTGTATACTAACCATCATTTTTTAATTTTAATATGACAACTGTATGCTTCCACTGGGGTAAACAGATACAAATGAAATTGAGATGAAATGGAGAATTTTTATTGCAAAAAAACGACAAAGATTAAATCACTAAAAATGGAATGCTAAATGTTTTAACGTAAACAGATGAACAAAAAGAACCATAAATTCAAGTTACTTACAAAGTTTAGATTTCGCCCATTTCCGGAGCACGGGCTACCCTCTTGCCCAGGTGTTTCACACGAATATGATATTGAAGAGTTTCCTTCTTTGCGTAAATTTTGCTACATCCTTCTTCAGAACAATGATATTTACCATCGCCACTCCGTCCGCAAATTAGTTTAGGATGGAGTGGCACCTTCGTTTCCTTCTTTGGAACATCCGTCACCTTTTTGGGTCGACCTCGCTTTCTACAAGTGGGTCTTGAAGTATCCGTTTTCTTTTTACTTCTCCGAGTCACAGGCTTAACTTCAGGCTCCCAATCAGCTTCGTCATTGTCCCCCTCACTAACTTCCGGTTTATCACTGTGATTCATAGCATGTGGAGAAAGGGCTCCACTGCTGACAGAATCCAACCCATCTTCCATATCACCTTCCCCTGCAATATTTTCAGCTGCATCATGCTTTTTAAACTCAGGTCCTGTTAATTGTTCATCTTCACTTTCTTTTGCTTCCTCCTTAATAATTTGTGACAGTTCCTGACGCAATGTGAAAAGCTCCTCCACGAAAAATCCTGCCCCTTCCAGTGACTCAATCTTCAGCAAGATTTTTTTAAAAAAACAATTAAAAATCATAATACTACATATTCTACATAACATCTCATATAAATGAAGTATAATAGTTTCTTTTAGAAGTTCAACAGTTACCTTGAAAGAAGTATTTACGACATTGATCAGTAAGGTAACTCTTCTTCATCGCCTTCTCATTACGACTAATTTGAAGCAATTCCCAAATCTCCTTCTGGATAACTTTCATTCGTTTCATTAAAACCAGCAACTGTTTGTAAACTGACGTAGCTTCCTCTACTATTTCAGCACATTCATGGCACAAATGAATCCATTCATATTCCACCTTTTCCTCCGCACATTTCAATCCAAGCTTTTCCAAATGTCTGCCAGGAATCTCTAACAATTTTCTCAAGATGAACGAATAACTTAGAAAGTTATCTAGCTTATTATCATCTTGGCAGTCATTAGAAGACAAACCGGCACTGGTCTTGGTTAATAATTCACAGGAAGTTGTGTAACAAATTAAGCAGTTGCTAATTGCTCCCATTTTTTCGCCTACTATTTTACTGACTGCTAGAAAAGATAATATAAACCACAATAGTTAAATCACTAATAGCTGCTAGGTTAACTCAAACAGAAACCTACATTAAAAGCGTTGACTTCATTTATTTGACAGGCAAAACAGCTGTGGGATATGTGCTGATAAACAAGATCATCTGGTACGAGCGAGGGTGCCAAATCTGCAAGCTTTACTGTGCCGTGTAGAACTAATTGCGCGTTATGCAAGTTATCTTTTTAAATGCATTTTAACTGGAAATTTTAAATGTTCCTCTAATAAAACTTTTATAAATTCACATGATTCTCTGGAAAATTAAAATCTTTGTCCCAATTCTTGCAACGGAATTGAGCCGGCCTTTTTCATTTATCTTTACAATGTAAAGTTTACATTCAATATTTTGCTTCAAGCGAGCAATTTTTGTTGGGTTGTTAGAAGTGAAGGAGGGATTGATGATTGAAGATTATCATTGTCATAATTTATGACTCATAAATGCCATTAAATATCATATCCGGGTTTTTGGAGTCATAATTATACCATGCATTATAGAGAACATGGAAATGAAATAACATAGGACAAAAAAGCCTTCTCATGACTCATGATAAAACAAGATGCAAGCATAATATATTATGTAATTTTATATACTTATGAGAAAAATGTGAGAAACTCAAGGGGCATTGTGAGAAAACTTATGTTATTTACCTATTATGTTAATTGTTAAAATGTTCGGTTTTAAATAACGTATCTATGTAGATGCTAAAATAACTTACTTCTGGGGAAAATCTGTAAATCGTGTTAAATGTTTTAGAATGCCATTAGTTAATAGCCACAGTATAACATGTTTACTGATTTGTATGAGTATTCCTCATTTGTCATGTATGATTATTGGTTGCTCTATAGAGCAGCTTGTAAGCTAAAATATCCAGTTACATACATCTTTTGAAATTAATTGCAAGACATGTGGTTGGCTTGATGGGCAATCTAATTCTGAAGGCGAAAAAAATATTTGTAGTTTATGTAAAAATATATTTCTAATTGCGTTCAAAAATTGAGTTTGAGAGCTTGAAAATTACAGGAAAAAATTAATATACTTTGGATTATTAGAACGAATTTCGGTCGGATACAAAGCCCAGAGAATTTTCAGATAAATGGTACATAAATTTCAATATTCTTAATGACATGAGTAACTCTTGTATTAGTAACATGACTTATCTTAAACTTAAGCAGTTATACAATAGTTTAATTAAACGTTATATGACATACATACGCCACCAGTGTAAATAATTATTATATCATAATAGTCTTTTTCATCAATCGTCATGTTTTTCTACCATATCTACAGAGTAACCAACTAGATGCGTATGCAAGTTATAAACTGCTTGGTACGGAATATTTTGTAGTTTCTGCACATGTGCACCCTTTTGACTGGGTCTTATTCCATGAGACTATGACTAGCAAAACTTCTAACCAGCCAGTGGATTTTTGCTTATCCCGTTTAAAATATGTATGTATTTAAATAATAGTCAAGGAAGCAGGAAACACATTACCTTCCTAGGTTTTATTTCTTGACGAGGATAGAGGAAATTAATTCTTAAAATGAATGTACATAAATACACTAGTCATTTTGGGAGTGGCAACCGATCCAACAAGATAATTGTAAAATTCAAACTGTTACCATGGGCCTAAAAATTATTATCTCAGTACAGCTTGCGATTAGTTTAATAACTGTCTGGTTATCTAATTTGCCCATCAGTTCTGGACAAGTACAAGTCGTAGATTACGATAATTGTCCCGATTCAAATTGCTTTTACTGCGTTGAAAACAGCGTTTTGACGAAAATCTATGCTGACAGCTACAGCAAGGAACTCCGACCTCGTCCAAAAAATAATAGCGCCACAATTGTCCATTTCAACGTTCTCGTTTACACCATTTTGAACGTGGACGGTGCCGGACTAACTTGGACTTTGAATATTGGTCTCCGGCAGCTTTGGAATGACCATAGATTATCTTATAATACATTTTATTGCCCAAATTTTAAATCCATTACTTTAAACTCTGTCCAGGACATTTGGAAGCCTTCCACCTTCTTTGTAGGAGAGATGGAGGCACATCTTCACCTAGTGACTGTACCAAATATACTGTTGAGAATATTTCCAAACGGTGATATTCTGTACAGTCAACGTTTAACCCTGAAACTTCCATGTACGGTGGATGAAGAAGACAACTCTGGAGAAAATCTCATTTGTACATTTACGCCAGCGAGCTATAGCTACAGTGCAGATGACGTGGAAATGCATTGGATGCAGAATGACACGATTCAGATTAATAAAAGTCAAGCTCTTAGTCCAAAAAGTGGCTATCGAATTGGAGAAATAAAAGTGAGCGAATTGGAGCGGATTACTGTAACAGGAAAGTATAGAACTCTCGTTGCAACCTTTCACTTCCTCAAGATATAACGGCAACGGAAATTAAAAAAAGCTTTCCTCTAAATATTTTCAATACACAAACAATGTAAGGAAAATATTTAAATCAGAATTAACAATTTTGAAACTGTTAAACTTTGTAAATAAATTACAAGATCTGAGGCAATAAAATTATTGTTTTTCATCAACATTTATGTACTAACCAGTGAAATAAATCATTCCCCATCCTTCTCCCACCATAATGTTCACAGGTAAAATTTTCTTGGAATTGGAATGTATATAGCAAAATGCAATACGTCATTATTGAATATAAATCCTAATTACATTGTTAGGTACAATGACCCTCGGTAGTAAGCAGTGATATTGAATATTAATGACTTAATGAACTGGTAATATGATAAGGAACCGACACTGACAACTTGAGAGATAAACCAAATGCATAATATTAAAAAGTCATTGGGTCGATCTAAAAATATACAATACAACACAAAGAAATAATCTAACAGATTATCTACTTGCATATATGACGCACATATTATAATATTACTTGAATTAAGGATTACTAAATCTTGTAATCCCGTGAATTAACAAGCAGCATATTAATTATTAATGTCATAACGCATGCTGAGTGATTTTGACCAGTTATAGTAATAAATGATTTTTGAGGTATCATGAGGATGATGATACCATCCATTATGCAACTTTGCTAAAAAATATACTATCTGGTTCAAAAATGCAGTTACATGACTTACCTTGTCATCTTTTCAGTATCGCGTCCTGAACAACCTGTACCTGCGAAACTTTTGAGGAAGATAAGCTCCAATATTTTATCTGATCTTGTACCCAAGTCTCATTGATTAACATAATATTTTTCTTGGTGTTTAATCAAAAGCGCATAGGTAATTCAGCTTATCTGAAACTATGCAAATGCAACTATGTACCCGAATGCACTAAGTTGTTGTAATTTTTATCGCTTTGCTTGGAAAATTAGAATTAAATATGCATACAAGTCCGGTATACATACCTGTTCACCTTCTTTCATTGCATGTATTTGTTATCTACCTATCAGGACCTTTTAATCAGAGGTTATAATTATGATTTTCAGGGGTGCATTTGAAGTGATCATCAACCCTTTTACATAACTGGCAACGCAAGGCATACCTCAACGTGAATGGCAGTTTATCTCATGACTTATCAACACTTTTTCGAGGTTATAGTCTGATCTAATAATTGTTAGTTGTGGAAATTAATCAGCAAAAATTGTTTTAGGATATTCCTAATAATCCTTTTCAAGGTTCGGTTCCGAATGGATAGTTCGCGAATTAAAATTATTTCAGTCACCTTCACCTCAGACTCGATTTATGATACACGTGTTGCATAAATCGTGGTTTGTCCTTCCGTCAGATTGTAATCCATTTACATATTACATCCATAGGTTCGTATGTGTCACTGAAATTTAAAACTGGCAATCGGTGATTCACATATGCATTTTTTGTTTTAAAATAAGTTCGCAGACGGAACCCTTTGAAAAGTATGTAAAAATGAAATATTTCCAATAATTTTAATAACTAAATAAGTTTAAAATTTACTTGGTACTTAAAAATGAACATCAGTGCTATTATTTATTTATTTTTATGAATTGATTTATATGTATGTGTATGAAATTGGTAAAAGTTTATTATGGCTCTCTATTAAATATTTTGATATGCAGGAGTTACAAATATTTTTAAAGGTTCGGCTGAATTGTTTCATGTCATTCCTTGGAATGGTTTACTTTTCAATGGTGATATGCAATAAAATAGGTATTCAACTCCTGTGTTGACAATAAATCCTACCCACTGGATTCTAAAAGGGCCCTCCTACAGATTCCTTCAAAGCTGATTGCAAAAAACTGACCAATTCTAAAGGAGATCTGAGAACTGATTCAATGACTTCCTTCTCCAGAATTGATGTGGGAATGAACGGTTCACTCTCCGAAATTGGGGGCGACTGCATGGATGGTTGTATGTCTCTTGGTACCACTATTTGGCTTGGGACTATGTGGCATTGTTTGGAACTGGAAATAGCTTGAGGTGAATTATTAGGCGTAAGCTCGACAATACTCCCCGTATCTACTCTTAGAATGTCTGAATTGGATAAACAATCAGGTTGGACTATGGTAGACAGTGTGGGGCTAGGAACGCTTCTCGACATAGACGATGCATTGGAATAGGGTGGAGAAATAGCGGCTTCCTCGGTATAATAACTACGTGCGGAAATGGAGTGCATTCCACTTTCATATTCATCCAGTCCAAAATTTGGATTGATAGACAGCGATAAAGAAAATGCTGGAGAAGATATTTGGTGATTGGCATTTCCACCAATGGGGGAATAGTAATTTGAAATCCCGAGTGAAGAACTTAAACCTATTCCTTCAAAATCCGTCCTGTCATGAATTGTGATACCATTGACATTAGTCATGACGGGATTGTCCATAGAGGACGAAGGCGGAGAAGATAAGTTACTGTCTACATCAAGAAGATCAAGTTGAAAGTCCATTACTGACATGGATGATGTTGATGAAACTGAACTTGAAGACTTAATAGTCTCTTGCGATGGGTGTCTGCTCCGATCAACTTGATCTTCGTCAAGGGTGAAAGTAGGTGAAAGTTGTGACACATTTATTGGTCTTGTAGAGCATTTCTTCCAGTGCGTTTTCATGTTACTTGATTGACTAAATCGGGAGTGGCACTTTTGGCACTCGTAAGGCTTAATTCCAACATGTCGGTTCAAATGCGTTTTTAAGTCAGAAATTCTGCAAAACCTCTTTTTACAAATCTGACAAACGTGCGGACGCTCCCCAAAATGAATTTTTTGATGGAGTAGCATATTAGATTTATCTGCAAAAGCTTTGCTACAGACGCCACATAATGATACTTCTTGGGGATTCTACTAGTCCTGTCTTTTACTTTTAGGTTAGTGTCCCATGAATCTGCACCAGATACCGATGGTGATACGCTTTCACCATTTGGATTTACATTTGGCCATGTAACGTCAGGAACAGCAATATAAGTCGAGGAACATATTTGCAGGCTTGTTGGCAAATCTTCTTGCGTCATCTTACCAAGGTCGTGATTATCGCAAGGAACCAACATATCTTCGGGGCATGTTGAGACATTTAAGTATTTTCTTGATATTCCGGACATTTTGGCTGTGACACACCACAAATGGTACCTGCAAAATTTTAAGTTCAGGGAAAAAATTGAAATTCTCCAATTTTCACATACCATCTTAATTCATAAAATTGTCTACAGCGAAACGTATTGAGTAATGTTAAAATCAATATGACTGCAGGAGTTATAACCATTTCTAATATCACATTTTGTGTTCAAATATCTAACATAATGTCGCATGCCAATGAAAAGTAATAATAGGAAATAAAAATGTCGTCTATACGTCTGCATTGTTATGCAAAAAATAGAAAATCGCACCAATGAATATGGATATATTTAATAAAACAAGTTAAACTATAGCAAAACGTCTGTATGTTGGACAGACTGAACACAATAATAGGTTATAATGATTTTTTTGTACTCACCTGAATGGTTTTTGCAGTAATTAAATAAGAGAGAGAGAGACAACAATAGGAAGGGCTTTGCGTCATGCCAATGTCAATACAACCAAACTAGTCGTAAGCCAAACTCAAACTAAAGCTTAATAGAACTTATCGAACTCATTAACCCCCCTAACCCCACAAAAAACAAAGCAGCATTCATTGTCAGCATTATAATTGTTTAAGTGATGACTTGAGTCAATTGCTGGATAATGGTAAGCTGTATACCTTATAATAATGATGGGCTTCCATATTAAATGAATTTCTGCCTGAAACTTAAAGTACATCCGTTGGGTCGAAACTGAAAAGTGCATTTTATATCATTCATTTTCATTACAATAGTAATTGTGTTAAGATGGCAACGATACAGTTATTTAGAAGAATTATTGATGTCATGGTGCAATGCAACAATATGGTGTACAACGGACAGTCAAATATTTCAGACATGTATTAGCGCTTTGTAAAGACAGTAAATAAGTATTGCGCAAACAAAATTGCAAAAAATGTTTTTAAAAATTCTTCGTCAAAGTCATATTTTTTTTATATCATGACTTTCCCACCGAAGCTATAAGCTATAAAAATCAGCATTTGAGACAAATGAATCGACCACAAATTATTAGTACAGGAATGCGACGGAACAGACTCGAGGAATAAAACGATTTAGTTAGCTCTATACGTAGTACCAAATTGTTACTACAAATTAGTACACTTAAATGAGAATGCATTAATACGATGCAGCATGAAGACTTCAAATAATAATTAATAATAATGTATTCGATGTTACTGTTAGCCGTGTACGCACACACTGTGTTATTAATATGTATTTAAATAACATTGCTCAGATACTTATGACTTTCATAATGAGATCTCATACACGGTAACGAAAGATGCAACAGATTAAAATTAAGTTTAGCGTGTAATTAATAATATAATAATCTTACACGCCCACTAATTTTGACTTGTGCATGTTCATACCACGTTGTAACTGATTAAATAAGTACCGTGAGGATGCTTCTACTGTTAAAACAATATGATCGTATAATTTAATCTATTGTCAAACATTGCACGTATCATTATATCAGACTAGGATCAAGTCCTCAAAACCTTGCCAATTGTAAGATGCAGTTTAGACAAACACACATAAGCTGTAATAGGGAATCTTTAGAGCTGATTGACCCCCAAAATTTTCATCTCGCCGACTTTTCACATTTTTGGTATTGGATAGTATTTAGGTAACTTAAAACTACAAACTCCAGAATTTCACCCGCCCACACCTCTCCTGGTGGGTTCCCCACATTCGAATAGATGGGAACACGCCATATTTTAGGCCACAACATGCAATGTTTACAAAATATCCAAATTTTATTTTACGGATTACAAGTCTACTTAAACAAATCTATTGACATTTTCAGACTTTTTTAGCTGGCTTAAAAATGGAAACTCCGGATTTTGTCATTTTAATTGCCTACTATCAAATATCATAATAAATATGAAGAAAAAATAAGATCGATAAAACTTGCAGGGGGGTCAATCAGCTTTAAAGACGCTCATAGTAAAACATTATCAACAGAATACAGATGTACTCAAATGCCTTCATGCTTGAATCGTTTCCTTACAACTTAAATTTAACGGAATTTGTAGATCAAAATAATTGACTTGAAGGTGCATTCATAAAATACAATGCATAATATATGTAGGTATATGCATAATTTATAAGTAACCATGACGAGCCGGCATGGTAGCGGTCAGAATAGTTGTCTGGTCAAAAGTGATTTTGACCGGTCAAAAATTAGGAGACTTGACACCCTCGGAGATGGTTTTTAACGGTCATGTGGTGACAGTATTTAATATATTATATTGCAGGATATTTGATCCTATTGAAAACTGACTTAAATATTGGGTATTTCATGACACTCTACGAGCGAATAAGCCAATTATTTCAAAGTATTGTGTCAAGTCATTTCACTATACCATTTCACAATCTCAGTTTTAATATCTCAATAATATTGACTTTTATATTATTATTCGTAAGATAAAATTCAATTACTTCCTGTGCCTAAGTAATATTTCATGTGATTCAATTTCATCAATAATTTTTGATCAAATGATTTCACTTTCACTCCCAAAAATGATTTCGTTAGGCCCTGAACCCATTTCCTTTATCCACTGAACAGGGCAAGACAATGGAAAGTATTATCATAATTGCACATTGTTTTAAGTTTGTATGATTGTGTGTTTGCTTACTTTTGGCATTATCGTTCGACTTGCAGGATGAAATAGGGGATTTGCCTCAATTGAGCTTTTCCTTATTTATTCAGCAGCAGGAAATGGTTTACAAATGACATGGATCGATTAGTTATCATGAAGATTTTGCTACGTTTACAGCAATACTGATGGAATTTCTTTCATTTCAGTTTATGCATTTTTATAACTAGCTTCACGTCCTCAACATCCTTGTCAACTTTGTGTACTGTTTGAAGTAAAATGAGTAAATACATATAACCTTTAATGATTTATCTTCAATCGAACCCAATTTGCATTGAATGTTTGAATGGACTCCTTTGTTCTTGCATAAATAATAACTATATAATTTGTCTAGATCAAAAATATTTTACTTTTTTGTTGCAATCTTTACATAATCTTTGTGCGATAATTATGTATCTATGTTTATTAACTTGGTAGAAATCATACAGCACATGCATAAATTACCAATTATTAGGTATTCATAAATCCAAATTCGATAAATAAACCAATGATAAATCATCATGATCATGAGTGTAGGTCGTATAATACGACTCATATTTCTATCCCCAGGTTGTCAATTGGAATCATTAATGAGTCATAAGTTGTGTTACTAAAATACTGGAAAATGTGAAATATTGGCTAATGATTGCCATTTAAAAAATCTGTGTTTACAGTATCATCTTAGCAATAGCATATCAAGCATAAATTGTCAAATTTGATGTTCGAATTATGTAAGTAATAAAGTCTACAATTTTGACATACAATGTAGTTATTCAGCATTTACCAAGTTTAAGGTTGTTTGTTCTATTACACGTAATGACAGTTTTAATTATGTAACCTTTTGTTTTAACTCGAAAAGATTTATGGTTTTTTAATAGGACTGCTGCTTTCGCATTGTGTAAAACTCTGTATTGTGTATTGAAATTGAATTAGGCTGTCAGTTTTGATAGAATAAAACAATGAATATGAATACATTATTGTTTAGAAAAACAGACAAGGTGTAGGAAACTGATTTGACTTCATAAATAACTACAAACAAGTAATATTGTAATATTGGAAACAAACAAGTACACAACTTATGTACGAAATGAAATGTAAAAGTGAAATGAAGTGTACAATGAAATTTATGGAGTTATTACATATCTAGCAAAATATATTCATAAGTACATACTAATGTTAATCGTTGCAAAAGTTGATATCTATATTTCATTAACTGGTTATCGATTCCGTTTTTAAAAGATGGACAGCACATTTTAATCTTAATCTAAAAATCAGGATTCTACAATATTATGCTATTTTGATGTGTTGGGATCTGGATCTCAGCCTTTGCTGCATGAGTGATTATGATGAATGAGTAAATTCATTGATTTTGTGCATTCACTAGATTTACCGCTCGAACAATTTTCTTGGCAGTAATTTCATTTCTTTGACGTTTGACGTCATCACAGCAACTGATTCAGACAAGGAGCTATCTAAAGCCGTCCCTGAACGATGCACATTACTTGTTCACTGATTATTATTGTGAGAAATGCATAGGTGCAAGATGCATTGCTAGAAAAGATCTTACTTACTTCCTGCGCCTCAAAC
>JAHZMV010006314.1:0-15840 GCA_027743765.1 Coecobrya sp. COE2
CACTTTCCAAATTTCCATCCTTCATTCTGATACAACGAGCAACCAAATCATCGCAATGGGCAGGAACAATTATGTTGTGTTTTTCTAAATAAATAAATAAATATGCAAATAAAAGTATTATTAATACTCAATTTCTCCAAATGATGAAATTCACAAAATAGTAGGGTTACCTTGTAATATTTTACGTAGCTTTTTAACTTGGTCTGGAATTAATTTTTCCTACTCTTTATAATCTTGGCTGGTGTATTTTGTCTCCATTTTAGTATAAATTTCCCGATTTGGAAACTGTTGGTTTCACTCTCAACCAATTTCGCAGCGTACTGTAATAATTTTTGTTGCTATAATTCAAACTTACAAATGAACAATAATTTCTGACTTTTCTGCTTGATCACACTGGCTTTGTCAGCATTTCTATAATTTCTAGAACTACTTTCCTGATTCAAAACGGTTTCTACAGTGATTTAATTATTCGTGCTGCGTTTTGAAGAGTCAAGTATGGTATCTGGGACTCGTGTTTTTAACATTAAAAATATGACTTCAACAACTTTAAACAAGGTAACTGTATTCATAAATGTGGTAACGCAGAACTTGCATTGAATTAATTTACTTTTCTATCTAGATTATCTCTGTAGCAAGCACTAGATTGTCACTGCAACAATTTCATGAAGGATGTCCTTCATTACATAAAATTTCCAGATTTGCTCGATTACTCCTTCAACTCTTTGATCATTCAATTAAAGTCGCTGTAACTCACCTTTTCAAGATTAAAAAAACCAGTTACACCATTTTAAATTACTTGACAACTACACAACTGAACTGAATGAGAAAAAAATTGAAAATGTAGCTAAAATTGGAGATAAGCAAATAGATATTCTGCAATGAAGCGAGGAAGCATGTCAGCAATAAACTACTACATTTGATGATGACTGTATTTATTTACGATTAAAAGCGGCATTTTCTTGATGTAGAAGCAAAATGTATTCATTTAAAAATTTATCTTCCCTTTGAAACATACAAAATATTACTGATTTTGAGATTTAAACTGCGTTCCAGCTTTAATTTGTGCATGCGAGCACTATGTCATGCCTTCTAAAAAGCTTTATGGACATACGACATTACACACTCATTTTGTAAACAAGCTGATGTAAGAATATTTTTGCGCAAGAGACGGTTATGAAAGAACCTATGCACTGACCAGTCATTCAAAATAGAAAGAAATTGACAAAATATATTGATTCACTTATAAAAGCTCAATATATAATTTCTTATTCTCATGGTCATTCTCATATTTTTTTGCTTTATTTGAATCTAACAATTAGAAATATTGAATAAATGTTGATGAAAATAAATGTACTAAAACTTGGGAATTATGAACAATTTTAAAATAAAAAAAGTGATCGATCAACGATGCTTTCAAGGTCTATAATTTGTCCTTTGTCTGTGGATATGATCGAAAATAAATTCATTCTACATTACCTATTTATAGTTTCTTATTATTTGCATCTATCACTGATGACATTTTTTGTATTCATATACAATCCATGTATGTATGGGCATGTAATATTTTCAAGTAGATTGATGAATAACATTTCAAACATAGCGATGGAACGGTTGAATCAACTTTCATCAGATTAGGTATTGATATATTGAAAAATCTAGTGCTACGTTTATCGTATTGACAAGTGTAAGCTGTAGTTGGAGAATTAATACGGTTATCACGTTAATATTATCACATTAATTATTCAATTTATTAGATTTGGACTGGAATAACTGTTAGACCTTTGCTCTAAAATATTTGTCCGGAAGTCGGAAATACAATACAAAAAATGTATTAATATTAAATGAATGATCTAGTGATTTTGTTATCTTGTCAGAGTAGCCTCTCTCTCTGCTCAGATGCACACCAACTACCTAGATTTTCATTGTTTGCGACTGGTATTAAAAATTGACATTTTCTACGTGTTTCATTTGAGTGGAATATCTGGGAAATATGTATATTATCCACAAATCGACAAAACAATATCAGATCCATTGCATGTTATGGTTCATCATAGAAGATAACATTCAATGGAAAGTATATTTTATCAATCAATTAACGTCTTATCATATTTTCATGGCATGACATTGCAACACATATTTTCAATTGAAGAAAAAAGTTCTACTGGTTATCATCGTTTTGGCATTAAAATTCTACGCATGCGCTAGCAGAATGTTCATGTCAAATTAAAAAAATCAAAGCTTACAGCTAAACGCACGGCGGACTTCCACATTCCACAGATCACAAAATTTTATAAAAAAATCAGTGTATTATAAAACAATGGATTTACTAAGCATAAATTCAACTTACTTCGCTACAAATGATTTTAAAAAAATGAAAGATTTACAAACTGTACATAATAAGTAATAAGACTATTAAGGCTCAAACACTTCCATATTTCCGCGTTCAATATTATTTGGTAAGAACAAATAACCTTTATGAAATTAATTAAGTCTCTCACTGGGATTTAGTATCTTGGAAATCTATCGTTCAGCATATCTACAAAGTGAAATTAGACATGATTATATGCTTTCACTTCAATCATGTTATTTATGTCAAACAAACAACACAACCCGAACTAGTAATAATTTTCTTCCATCTTACCTGCAAAATATTGATCCTGACGAAGAAAATTGTTCATCAGTTTCCTATCCATGCATTCTTCAACTTCCTGATCACCACCTAGAAACGCTGGCAGCCCACTTTTATCAAAATGAGAATGCAAACTCTCTAGGTTGTCATGAAAAAATATCTAAATTTTTAAACAGAATTTAGACAGTTTAATAATTGGACAAAACTACGAATTTTACAATAAGAAATCAAAATTCATCAAGAGTAAGTTACCCATTTTTGTAGTGACTCCCTAAGGAAAGGCTTAACAAAACTTGAGAAAAATATACGAAATATTTTTGGATGGTTTATGGCATGAAATTCATTAATTGTTCCCACAGTATGGCTCTGTATAAAATAATGTAGGATTGAATATAAATTATTTATATAAATGAATACGAATTTCATACCTGAACTAATTTGGCAAGGTAAGGTACTCTCCACTTGTTTGCCGCCCAAATGTGTTTCATTGAAAGCCCAGTAAAGTCCCAAATTGTGACAATCCCATTTCGCTGTGCGTCTCTAGACACAGCCGTAATGTACTGAATCAGCATCCAAATGCAAACGGCGCCCTGATCAAATGTCATTGTGTCAGGATCCCATGTTCCTAATTTTCAGAATATTTGTGTTAAACATTCTTAACGAGATTTTCAACAATTAGGTTAAATACCACGCTAACCAGTACGACCGATAAAAACCAGTCGACCCTCAGGGTCCTTTCGTGAAGTAATCATAAGGTCCCCTTTATTATAACCAATATGTCGCGATGGTTGAAATGTTGCTTCCCAATTTGGAAAATTCCCGGTTGCAGTGTAGAAAGCCTTGACCTATGAAAGTTTATTGTGTATATGCTTAACTTTTAAAATCTAATAGACTGTAAATTAGCAATCCGTTCCTACTGATTCGATTCCATATAACCTACCAGTTTAATTGCATCTTCTATATTTCCATTCTCCATTCTGATGCAACGTGCAAGAAATTTATCGCAATGGGCGGGAACGATGATGTTATATTTACCTGACAAAATTAGATTTTAAAATTAAATTTTAGAGAAATAATAAAGGTTTTTTATGGTTTTATGGTTTAAGGTTGAAATTATACCAACCTTGTAGTATTTTCCGTAATTTTGGTATCCGTTCCGGAATTAATTCTTCTATCTTTTCAAAATCCTCCCTTAAGTTTTTAATATCCATTTTGATCAGAACTGTATTTGCTTTAATCATAAATAATGGAGCGATAGTACAAGAAAGTGTGAATTGAAATTTAAAAGAAGTGACTGGGTCGTAATTTTTCCCAGTATTGAGTAGTGCAAGCCCAAAGAGTTTTCCTTGAGTTTTCAGACTGATTTCCACACTCTCACCTATCGACTACCTCGATCATTGTATAAAAAATGGAGCCAGACTTTTCAACTTGTTTACTGTTACCAGGTCATAGTGTACATCCTAAATGATAAGCTCATATGATCCATTTATTTACCCAGGCAATCTCAGACGATTACGCAGCGTATGTGAAATTTAAATATTGTATTTTAGTATATGTATGATGCTCATAAAAATGAGAAAATGATAAGGGAAGCCAGTATACTAGTGACCTTGGTGTAATCTTATATAAAGCGTGATCTTGAGAACACAAACAAAAAACAAACTAAAACTTGCAACGTCGCTATTTTCAAAAATGTATTAAATAAGTATTAAGGTCATATGCATAAATGTGGTTGTTGATATCAACCACACCATACTGGCAATAAATTGTTTTGATTCTCGTGTGTGGGATGAAACATTAAGGTATATGGAGAGTGATTGATGTGCTCATCGCTATCATGTTTTTTCGGCAAATTATTTACAAGAAAATGAATATTTACAAGTTCTCACGCGACGTATCCGCATTTGGAAAAATGAAAAAAGAAGGAAAGATATGCAATTTTCTAATAATTTGAAAAGTATAATTCAGTTGTAATTAGTATATCTGTGAGATAATTATTCATGACTTGGTCCAGAAATTATATATTATGACTTTTAAATCCCACTATTTCTTCGCCATTTTTGCTACTTCAGCATTTCTGATAATTAACTGCACAAAATTAGCTCAATAACTCCATATTTCTAAATCCAAAAATTGAAGCTTTTGGGGCAAAAAGTACAATCTTTATCCTAATCTTGGGACCTGAATATAGATTGCATGCGGCTGTAAACTTGTAACAAAATGTTCCTGTGTTGAGCGGGATAGGTAACAAATGACAATTAGGCATTTATGTAGAGGATACAGCACAAACTGTAAGAAACATTTTATTAAATTTAGTGGCATCTACAAATGCCATGAACAAATTCATCTGAAAATTAATAACATTCAAAAAATAATTTTCCTTGTTGCCGTATCAATCTCCTCGTCTGCACACAACTATCCGAAATCATTCATCATTAGTAAGCTTATGTTGTCTTCTTTTCCCAGGGAAATGATGAGAACGGAGATACGGTTAAAATCAAACTAATCTTGCTCCACGTGTAGTTCAAGATTTTCAATTAATTTTGATTCGCAAAATTGGTTTCCTGATACAATTATCACAAATTACAAAAATGGAGCAAGTTTATCGAGTCAGAGCTGGTGGCGTCTATTTATCAAATAGTATTAATTTTGACTGAAGACTCTTTTTATTCTTCAAATTCAAGTTTTGCTAAAGCGTTTTTGTGCTTAATCAATGAAATTTGCAATTTATGTGTAAATTGGTTATATTTCAGTAAATCCGTTTTATTTTCACTAAACTGTATTCACATTCTCAAGCAAGAAAATTTATACACATGTTCTACAAACTCTAGCACTCATAATAATCAAGCCAGTATAAACATGCATTTTTAGTATTGGAGACTAGACTAGTATCTTGGAAACTTGGAAGTCTATCGTTTATCAGGACTACAAAATGAATGCGGGGACATTATAACCTGTGTCAGAAGCCATTACTAACATGTAGACTACATGATGTAGTGTATTACTGGCTTGCCAATAAAGTATTCATCCTGACAGAAAAAATCATTCATTGAATTCCAATCATTTCAACCAATCAATCATTCATTTTTCAGATTGCCACAAGCAAAAATTGTCATGCTATTTTTATCAAAACGAAAAATGAAATCGCTCTAGGTTGCTATGAAAAATATTCCAAATTGAAAATAGAGGCACGACCTTCAAAATTTTCACTATGCAACAAATTAACATGATTTTTAATGGATCTTTATTTTGAATAATATGTTTTAAGTTTTTATGTTCGTATTCCAGGAATGGCTTAATAATATGTACTTACAAACAGTTATATATATATAGTTCTGTTATATTTCCAGCAAGGCCGTTTTGGATTTGTCTGAGGGTGACAGGGTTAAAGAGAGTGTGAAGATATTTGGATAAATTATTAGACAAATTGATGTTTGATTTTGTGGTACACCATATTATTAGATACCCATGTCTTAAAGACATTGAGAAAGTACATGATATCTTACAAATTATCTTCAGATATCCTGGAGAAAGAGTTTCATAATCAGTCAGGCTAGGTTCTAATTTCAGATAAATTCATTTATCTGAAAATGCCTTATTATGGTTGAAATCTAATTCGGTTACTCTTGTTAGATATGAAGATAAACATTTCCATTAATTTTGATTAGCCAAAGTGGTTTCCCAATACCATATTGCAAATGGTAATCGTAGAAATAAAATGTTTATCGAGTCTGAGCATACGCCAGGCCAGTGACTTCATATAATTTTAAAAAATAATTTCTGCAAATAATCATGTTATTATTTTTTTCCAATTCAGGTTTTATTAAAGCTTGATCTTGTGATTAATGCATGAGCAATCAAAATAACAACTGTAGGTAAATGTATATTTCAGTAAATCATTTGTATTCTTGCTTTACTTTTCAGTCCAGCCTTCATATGCAGTGATACAAAGTTATTAGTTAATAATGACATTTTTAATCCTAATACGTATCTGTGGATCATCCTGTCTGAAAGATGAATACAGAAACATTGTAATTTGTTTCATCAGAAAGAAACAATTACAAACAAATTATTAATTATTACTGGCTTTCCCATAAATTATTGATCTTGACGGAACAACTCATGCAATTTTTAATTTCCTGACTGCCACGGCAAAGGTTGGCAACCTTGTTTTGTCAAAACGTGAATGAAAGCTATGAAGGTTAAGTAAAACCAATCTTAATAGTTGTCAATGGACTTTATCTCTATGAGGTTGATATGATTGAGACCATGTATAATATGTAAATTTTGATACTATGTGTACAAAAATAAATATATGAACCCAGTCAACCCAATCATTAAAGATAAGTTATTACCCGTTTTTGGAAATACATATATTGTACAACATTTACTTTACACTCATTAATCTGGTCCATTAATCATTTAAATAATTACTTATTACAAGTTTTGAAAGAAGAGAGGATGGATAAGTGATAAAAATGATTAATGTTTCGATTTATGACTACGTCATATTTTTAGATACACAAAAAATCTTATCAAAATTATAAAAAGTTAAAAAGAATAAAAAAGCTGGTCAATGCGTAGTAATTCAACTGGTATGACGTTGTCTTATGCTTTATGTAATGACACAATTAAACTTTGACTTTCAATGTCTTCCTGATTGTATTTTATTTAAATCAATAAATAGCATCAATTTAGTGATTGTTAACAGAATTTTCAGAGAAAAATAATACGCAGTAAATGTAAGTTTCGGATTAGTGTCTTGGAAATCTGTCGTTCATCATACCTACAAAACAAAAAGAAACAAGGTATAGAAGTTTTAAATTAATATAATTATGTCCCAAAAATATTCCAATGCCAGCTAAAACTAATTCGGTTCCATGT
Organism: Coecobrya sp. COE2; assembly: GCA_027743765.1. Taxonomy (NCBI): domain Eukaryota; kingdom Metazoa; phylum Arthropoda; class Collembola; order Entomobryomorpha; family Entomobryidae; genus Coecobrya; species Coecobrya sp. COE2. The sequence goes on from JAHZMV010006314.1 coordinate 7,514, forward strand.
TACCTGTATAATATTGATCCTGACAGAAAAATCGTTTTATTAAATTCCAATCCATGCTTTCCTCGCTTTCCTTATGACCACCTATAAACGTTGGCAGCCCACTTTTGTCAAACTGAAAGTGCAAGCTCTCTAAATTGCTATGGAAAAATATCTAAATTTGTTTCAAACAGAATTTCGACAAATTAAAAGTTGGTACATGCCAACAAATTTGCAACCCTGTAATCAAACTTAATTAAAAATAAGCTACCCATTTCTGTAGTGACTGCTTAAGGAAAGGTGTAACAAAAGTTGAGAAAAACATTCGAAATATTTTTGGATGATTAATGGCATGAAATTCATTTATCGTTCCCACAGTGTGGTTCTATAAAAACAATATTGTATTGAATATGTACGTATTTATTAAATAAATTTATAAAAATGTCACACCTGAACTAATGTAGCTATGTACGGGATTCTCCACTTGTTAATGGCAAGAACGTGACTCATTGAAAATCCTTTAAAGTCCCAAATTGTAACAAATCCACGTCGCTGTGTGTCCTTAGACTGAGCTGTGATGTAATGCCACAACATCCAAATATTGGCCATGGCCTGATCGAACGTCATTATATCGGGGTCCCACATTCCTAAATTTCAGAATTATGAATGCGATTAAGGTATTTTATAAATACGACTGAAAGCTTCAAGAGTTACGACACTAACCCACACGACAGATGAAAACCATACGACCTTCACGGTCCCTCTGAGATAGGACCATAAAGTTTCCTCGATGATAATTTTCAATATCCTGAGACGGTTTAAATGCTGCATCCCAATTTGAAAACTCGCCTGTTGCAGTTTGGTATGCTTTGACCTGCAAGTTTAAGTTGTGTATATTGTGTCAAAATTTGCTCAACTTGTCTCACTTTATTGACTGTATGCATATACATATTTGCATACATACCACATGTATTATTAATCATTTGAATATTCTTTTGTTCCATATCACATACCAGTTTTATTGCTTTAACTAAATTCAATTCCTCCATTCTGATGCAACGCGCAAGAAATTCATCACAATCAGTGGGTACGATTATATTATGTTTGCCTAAAAATTAAAGATTTTATAGAAATATTAATCAACATTTGTATAAAATTGATTTATTTTACCAACCTTGTAATAATTTTCTTAATTGTGGTACGATTTCTGGAATTAATTTTTCAATTTGCTTATAATCCTCACTGCCGTTTTTAATCTCCATTTTAAACACAATGCTTATGTATTGTTTTTAATCCCGAACAATGCCCCGGCAGTAAAACAACACATGAAATGGGAATTTTTAAGAAGCGACCAGGTCGTAATTGTTCTCCGGAAAAAGTATGCAAGTTTGAATAGTTGTCTTTGCATTTTTAGACTACCTACCAATCACTCTAGTTTCCAGTACTTTTATTTGTTGAATCATAACCGAATCCACACTTTTCAACCTGTTGGCGGTTGAAAGGTCATAAGGGCTATCCTACATACCAACAGATAACCTGTTACATGTAATGACGCAGGTGATTATGCAGCATGTAATTAAGTCATTTGAATTTTGTATTTTAGTATCTGATAACCATACAGAATGGAAAGATTAAGAAAAACGTGACGCTGACGAAGATTTACCAGTGACCTTTATAAATTTTTTTTACAAAAAGTGATTTTGAGAAGAGAAGACTAACCGAGAACCAAATACAAATTACAACGTGGCTATTTTAAAATAATTTTTTATCAAATATTAACACGTTAATGCAAAAAAGTGGTTATTGATATCCGCACAACATACTGTCGATAAATTACTTTGATTCCCTACTCTGCGGTATGAAGCTGTAAGTAAATGTAGATGCAGTAATATTAATGCGTTTTGTGTTAATCTTTAAGTTCTTATGGAAGGTGCCTTTATTTGCTGGATAAAAAACGATCAAGTTAAAATCTTATGAATCATGATTAACACTAACTAAACATGGTAGCTTTTTTGCATTTATCCATGCATGATAGCAAAGTATCTTAGGAAACGTGGATCTAGCCAATTGCAAAATGTTTTTTATTCCTCATCACATACCAATTTAGTTGCATTTTCTAAGTTTCCATTCTCCACTCTGATGCATCAAGCAAGCAGTTCATCACAATTTGTCGGTACAATAATATTATATTTTGCTAAAAAATATAAAGAATTTTCTAGAAATGATTTTTTAAAATAAAATTCAAACAATTTACCAACCTTGTAATATTTTCCTTAATTGTGGTATTTGGTCCGAAATTAGTTTTTCAATTTGTTCAAAATCCTCACTGGAATCTTCCATTTTGTGCATTGCTATTACCCGTTGCTTTTAATGACACAATTTTAGGACAATGCAATTGATCAGCATGTATTAATGTTTTATCAATTTACAAAAAGTGGCTGCGTCGAAATTGTTCTACTTATCAAGTAATGTAATTTCAAAAGGTTTTCCTTGCATATACTGATTCCTTTCCACACTATCAAATTTAAAATGCTTTGACCATTGTATCGTAAATAGAACTAGCCTCTTCAACTTGTTGACTATTGAAAGGTCAAAGAGACAATATCGATGGATAATCTCAACCATTTATTTAAACAAACAATCTCAGATAACTACGGATTGCGGGAACCATTAAACAAGATGATTGAAGTATTTGATTACCACACAGAAGATAAGGCAGACGAATAAATTAGTGACTAAATGTAAACTTATATAAAAATTGATATTTTGAGAACGCTAACAAAGAACAAAATAAAAATTGCAACGTGGTTGTTGATATCAATCACAACAAACTTGCAATCCATTACTGTCGCTTCCTTTTTGGGATGAAGTTTTAAGGATTGTGTATCTTTTGTCGCCCGAGCGTATGTAGCCTGTCGAAAATGCCGCCCAAAAAACAAATGCCCAAATGCCGCCATTGAGAATAGGCCGTTTTAAGTACATATAAATGTGATGTGTGTATATGTATACATTTTTTGATTCCTTTCAAACTTTCCTCAAACGAGTGGCATTAACAGTAATGTTTAATAAGTTGTTATAAATATATCTGATTTTGCAAAATTTTAAAAATGATCAAGCAGTATGTTTAGCTTGATACAATAAATCTTTCATTCATAAAAATAAAGAAAATTTTTATTCCAAATACATCTCAACATTTCATCTAATTTTGATTAGTCAAATTCGTTTCCTGCAACCATTGTCGCAAATTACTAAAAATAGTAATAAAATTGGAACAAGTTTATGGAGTCAGAACTTACGCAATTAGGTTCATGTAATTAAATGGGCGGAAAATTATTTCAGTATTTTTCAAATTCAGCTTCAGCTTTAATTATAGCTTTGTTTGTAGCAAATTTGATTAATGATATGCTGGGTCCTAGTAGCGTGGAAATCTGTCTTTCATCAAGTTAACAAAATCAATACCGAGGCATTATTATAACCTGTGTCATCAGGAAAGAAAAAATTTGAAACATTATATACCTATTTGACTTTGATATTGATCATGGCGAAAGAAGTTCAGATTATTGTGTAAAGAATATAAACTGTTCATCATGTGCATGCATGCATGTATCGTGCTTGTTTAAAAATCTTTATCTACAATATAGGACATTATACACTCATTTTGCAAACAAGTCAATGTAAAACAATTGCACAGGATACACGTATGAATGATTCTATTCATTAACAAGAGGCATTCCCCTGAAGACTATGTATTTGTACGTATTCTTGATTTTGTTTTTGATTTCAATATACATTAAAAGTAGGCCTTATTTGTATGTATAAAGACCGAAATGGAGTTTAGCAATTTATAGTAGGCTTTATGAGTGTATGTACTATAAGTAGTAATTTATAGCAATAAATGGTTATCGCGTTAATATTATCAATATTAATTATTTTATAGAATTTATTTGATCCGACTTGAAAACTTTGTTACAAACATAAAGTAGTTGTGACATAACACATAAAAATTTATTAATACTAAAAGAATCATGTTTTCATATTTTTACTTTAACAATTTCTCATCTCAGATGCACACCAATTCCATGATTTCTCTCATGGTATGCGATGCGTATTCAAACAATTAACTTTTATCTGCTGTTTCAAATGAATACCATATCAATATCTGGGAAATCGATCCCTCAACATATCTACAAAACAACAACAGATGCATTGAATTTTAAGTAAACTGGAAATGTTGTTCATACAATAGATAAAATCAATTGAACGAATTTGTGTGTAATGTAACCTTTAAAGTACTGATCCTGATTGAAGAAATCCTTCATTAAATTGGAATCCATACAGTCACTGATTTCCTGGCAACCACCAATAAAAGTTGGCAATCCATTTTTATCAAAATGTGAATGCAGACTTTCCAAGTTGTCATGAAACTTTACCTACAACAAAATGCAAAAACTTTAAAATTTGCGCTAGTTTAAACATATCTTTATTTAGATTGATTACCCGTCTTGTAAACTTATCCTTAAGAAAAGGCTTAATAAATTTTGAGTAAAGTGTGCTGACTACATTGGGATGGCCTATGACATGAATTTCCTTCACTCTTCCAATAAGGCCATTCTATATACATATCATTATGTAAAATTTAGTGGTTATTTACTAATATCATTTAAATAATAATTACACACCTGAATTATTCTAGTAAGGTGCGGAATTCTCCACGTGTTTATCGCCCAAATGTGTTTAATTGAAAATCCAGTAAAATCCCAAATCGTAACAAAGCCATTTCGTTGTGCGTCCTTTGACTGAGCTGTGAGGTACTGATGGAACATCAAAATGTTGGCCACGCCCTGATCGAACGTCGTCGTGTCTAGGTTCCACTTTCCTAAGTTGTAAAGTTTATTATCCAATCAAGGCATTTGAATAAAAATGAATGAAATATAAGATCAGTGATTATTATATTTCCTGACAGACCTGGACGACCGATTGAAACAATTCGACCGTTTGGGTCCCTTTGAGAGATGGGCATTAGAACCCCAGCACTAATATCTTCAATATTTTGAGTTGGCTTGAATTTTGCGTTCCAGCTAGGGAAACTATCCGTGGCGGCATGATATCCCTTGACCTATAAAATTTCATTTTTGTTTCTAGTTAAAGGTATTGTTTATGATAATAGAAATACATTTTCTTGGATTCAAATCTCATACAAGTTTAATTGCAGCCTCCAAATTCCCATCCTTCATTCTAATGCAACGTGCCAATAAATCATCGCAATGAATGGGAACAATAATATTATGCTTTCCTGAAAAATAAAATAGTATTTAAATTAATATTGAATATTGAAATAAATTAGAATTACTGATTTATGCATAGATACCTTCCAATATTTTCCGTAATTCTTGAACTTGGTCAGGAATTAATTTTTCAATTTGCGTATAAAATTGCTCAGAACATTTAGTGCCCATGTTAAATAAAAGTAGTATTTCCTTTTTGACCACAAAAAATGAAGAGGCTACAGCAATCTTTAAACTTTGACTTGCAAAAATCTAATGATTTCATATTTTCTGTTGCATAGACCCCATAAGGATTCTTTGCCTACTCAATTTATCTGAGTTTTTATGCTCATTGCAATAAAAAACTGAAAAGTCAATAACCATTTTTATCACTTCTGACTCACCTTAGCACTGGCATTTAATTAGTCGTCGTGGAAGGTGGTATTATCTATTGGATTTTAACTTCGAAAACATCATGAAAATGAGAATGAATATGCATTTTCAAGTAAATTTAATATTTTTGGATTCCTCTGAACACAAGGCACATCCGTTCCATTTTAAATATCCAGTCGAATGGCTACAATGGTTCATCAGATCAGACATGTCTGGTCATTGAATTCATATAACTAACTCATCACAACTTACGTTTATCTTTTAACTCGTTCTATTATAAACTCCGCGATATATAGTGAAAATGCCCTCTTGCCATTTCATTTGTATCCTAATACCCAAAAGCACTGACAACTTCCATTCTCAACTTTATAAGTTAGATGACCGTGTATGAACATATTACATAATTGCTTCATATATTTTCAGCATTATAAGAAGTTAATGCACCCAGACTAACAGACAATGCTTACACTACAATAATGTTGGTGCAAACATTGCACCTTGAATTCATTCGAGATATCTTATCTATCTCATAATAGCACATAGCTGAATATAGAAAAAATTTATAGGCAATTAAGTTATTTGTTTTCATTTTGCTTTTCTACATTGTATCACAGTTTTTCAAGTTCAAAATTAAAAACGCGTAAAAATTGGTTTGAGCAAAGGCCACGACAGGTTTACAAGCAGGATGGCAAACAAAGTCAAACCAGAGTGCTAGGAAGTGTTAGACTTGTTACCATGGTTGCAACGCTAACAGTACACGTCACTATTTTCACACTTCCTATATTACAGAATTTAAAGTATAATTTTATTATAAATATGAATGGAACATACAACAAAGCGATTAATGAGTAAGCGCAAATTTACCTAATATCATTGTCATTACAAATGATTATTTAATTGAACGATTTACAAACTATACAAACTTAATAAAATTATTAATGCCCAAAACTAATTTTCTTTTTCCCCCTTGCATTTTCTTTTGCCAACACAAGTGACATTTAAGCACAAATAATTAATTTTCTGCTTGGGATTTAGTATCTTGGGAATCTGTCGATCATCATATCTGCAAAATGAAAACAGATACACATTATTTTACTTCAGTAAACATATTCATGTCATGAAAACCTCACACAGCCAATTACAAATAACTTGATCCCAGCTTACCTGTAAAATATTGATCCTGACGAAGAAATTCATTCATCAATTTCCAGTCCATGCATTTATTAATCTCCAGATCACCATCTAGAAACGTTGGCAGTCCGCTTTTATCAAAGCACGAATGCAAGCTCTCTACGTTGTCATGAAAGAATATCTAGATTTTGGAACATAATTTACAAAATTTAAATATTGGAGTATTCAACAAATATGTACAAGTATTAGAAATTAAACTGAATTGACAATAACAAACTACCCATTTTTCCAGAGAATCCCTAAGAAACGGCTTAACAAAACTTGAGAAAAATATACGAAATATTTCTGGATGGTTTATGGAATGAAATTCGTTTATTGTTCCGACAGTGTGGCTCTGTACAAAATTATGTTGCAGTCAGTTTATTACTTTGTAAAAAAATGAATAAATATATTGTCACACCTGAATTAATTTTACAACGTAGGGTATTTTCCAAACATTTTTGTTTGCCGCCCAAATATGTTTCCTGGAAACACCGGCAACGTCCCAAATTGTGACAATTCCCCGTCGCTGAGTGTCCTTAGATACAGCAGTTATGTACTGAAGTAACATCCAAATGCAAGCGACTCCCTGATCAAAGGTCATTTTGTCAGGGTCCCACATACCTAAATTTTAGATATATGACTTAATCATTTTTATTACAAAGATGAATATAGTTTTAGCAATTTAGTTTATTAAACCACTTACCTCCACGACAGATAAAAACTATACGACCTTTAGGGTCCCTCTGAGAGGCTACCATCAGGTGTCCTTGATTGTAACCAATATGTCGAGATGGTTCAAATGTTGCGTCCCAGGTAGGGAAATTCCCGGTTGCGGTGTGGTATGCAGTGACCTATGAAAGTTGGGCATTTGCTAAAGCTTAATTATTCTCATTTTATCTGCTGTGAATTATACATTTAGACTTTGAATTGATCTTTTAACAGAATAGTTTTACAGAAACGTTTTCAATGCAATGTCATATACCAGCTTCAATGCATTTTCTAAATTTCCATTCTCTGTTCGGATGCATCGAGAAATGAATTCATTGCAATGTGACGGAACGATTATGTTGTCTTGTCCTGAAAAATAATGAATTTTTTAAGAAAATAAATTAACTCTATTAAGAAAATGCAAATTGTACTAACCTTTTAACATTTTTCGTAATTTTAAAACTTGGTCCGGTATTAATTTTTCACTTTTTTCATAATCGTCAATCAAACATTTGATTTCCATTTTTAACACAACAATCGATGGATCGTTTTAATCAAAAATAATATAGAGAAATTTGCCGTTTTGAAGAAACAAATTTGCTCAACACTCTTTAACGAATTGAATATTGTAACGCTAATGTTTTTTTGCTATTAAGTACGCCCGCAAATTTCCAGAACCTCAGTTGTTCCAATACTAGGCAGTACTGTTTTTAGGTGTTTAACTTCTAGCGATGCTAGCACTCGCGATCCGGTTATAACCGGAAATTTATAAGTATAAAAAGGGTAGACTACTACTGAGAACCCTTTTTATAC
>JAHZMV010006315.1:0-13736 GCA_027743765.1 Coecobrya sp. COE2
ATGAAACATTACGGCAGTGATCCCGCTGGATACGTAGTCGGACGTGAATTGGCAGTTGGTGGACCAGGTTTGCCCCCAACGTAGATTCCAGCGTCATTTTGAGGAACTGATGCAGTGGTTATGACTAATATTCTATCCCTGGCTGTCTGTGAAGTTGGTGGGGGTGCATGCTTGGAGGCTTCGCTGTTTGCTAATGTGTCCGCAAAGTAGCTGTAAACCATTATCATATAAGCTTTTTATTCTACAATATCTATTTTAGCTTCATAATGACTAAATATTTCTTAAAAATTTCATAAATATCATCGAGTATGAACTATAACAACAACCGAAATTATCTCACCTTCCGTTAGAATCCGTTTCATTTGCGATGAAGTCTTCAAGTTGACTAAAATCCAGAGCATCATTATCAAGACCAGTAAACTCCTCACGACCTGAAAATCAAAATGCATAAGCTAGTTTAGCATTGTGCTACATTTTTATCAAACAATTACTCAATATTTTTATTTTTTATGATCAGCTAAACAAACAGTGGATGCATCAAACAACTCATATTGGTTTTCATTTCAATGTCAGTTTCAATTACTTCTGTATTCAAAATGACATTGCCGGAAGGATTGTTCCATTTTCAGATCGAATTTTCAAAATCAAATCTACATTTAATATAATTTACTCTTTGCATAGTGTTATTGAAATAATTAAACATACTCGTCTGATCCATCGAAGACAGAATAGTACTCGGCATATCTGACCACCATAATTTCTGTCCATTTTTTACTCTTTCTACAAACATGAAAAAAATCACTGACGACAGACAGGAGACAAGGCTGCACTTTAAATTTTGGTACAGCAAATTTTGTGCAAACGATATATATTTTTGCAATTAGTGCTCAATTCAGAGGAGAAGGTTGTCGCATAATTATCCTTTTGCATTATATACATTTCAGATTGGTTCAAATTGGTTGTCTCCTGACTTACAATAACCACACAAGCCTTTTGCTTTGTGTCGTGTCTTGCGCGACTGTTGTGACTCTCTCGCAACACGTCTTGTCACTTGACAATAGTTACCGCATTTATCCCATCAAGCAAACAAACGCCTTGCAGAAAGGACGACAAGAAAATTCCTTTAGACATTTAAATTGAATTATTATGCAACACTTGCAGTCAACAACGGAACAAAAACGGCAGCAATCTAGACTGCACATGCATGCGTTTAATTGAAATTCAATAGAAATGTGGAAAAAAACCTTTGTTTGGATTAATATAATGTGTATCCATTTTATATAAAAAATGTCGAACACCTCCTGAACCTCAATTAGATTGATAATATATTAATATACAATTATCACGGTTACGGATCGACATTATCGCCAACAGAGAGTAGAAAACTTGTTAAAAACCTCAAAACAAAAATAAATATCCTTTCTGAATTAAATCCCTTCGGGCCAAGTTTTCTGCCCACTTTAAGCAAAATTATCTTCATATACACACACGTTTCATCACGGTGCATATAATATGTAGGTACCTATATACATTTTCAATTTTTACTTAATAGAAGTACATGCTGTCTCTTTGCATGCCTTATATTTTTTTCATACACGGAGTATGGCATAACTTTCGGTGTTCAATTCCTTTTTAATGGAATAACTTTTAAATAGAGGACAGTTGCTGCCGTGATTTGCCCAAAAAAAACGTGCACAATTTTCCCTTTCTGTTTCTGTACATGCGATTCGATCTGGTCATGACTGTACTTTTTTTTAAAAAAAACTTGATTAATCTTATATTTATATTAAGACCGCGACCATTGTGATCTAGACAGGTGGACAATAAATATATATAAAGTAGAAACTTTTACCTATACATATATAGTACGCTTGTCTATAGTCTATTTTACCTTATTTCTTCGACATAATAATTTATCGTCTAATTGCGTTAGTCTGCCGAGGTTACAAATTTGAACGAGTGACAGCGTAACGTATTTTCAATAAAGGCCAGAACCAAGCCAAAAAAAGTTACATTCTTAACGAAATATTTTTCTTAGCAATAATGTACATTAAACCTAAACTTAACTGTTTTATGAGAGATCATTTCTTTACGCAGTTAACAAATAAGGTGAGAGCTATAATATGCTAATTGGGGAATACAAATAACTACGGTAAAAAGGAATCCCATATAATATTTATCTTCCTCAATATTATATATACGAGGATGACTAACGAGAGCTTAAAATCATAACACGTTTTATGATGATTGCTCGGTCCGCTTGACTGTTTGTGCGGCGAACAATAGAGCATTCCATTCCGTTCGCGACCAACCTAGCAGCTTTATTGCAGCTCTGGCGTTCAGCGAGCTCTCATAGCTCAGGGGTTTAGAGCACTGGTCTTGTAAGCCTGAATGTAATGAATTGGATTTTTATTATGAGTTATGAATTTATGGCGGATTAAATTTTTAATATTTTTTATTTTTTTTAATCCGGCAATTTTGCTGGCACTTTGTGTTCATAATAAACTTGCAGAAAAAAATCGTTTGAAAGCCAATACTACGGATTTATTTGTTATTTATTGGTTTGTCACGTTTCTTTATGATTACCATCTATTATCCAACTATCACCGCGTATAAAATAAGAAAGAATGTAAAACGAGGAACGATGAAGTTATCAGGAAATATTATCGCCAGACAAGAGATCTTTGTTTGAATTCCTGCAACTGACAATAATAGGTAAAAAAATAAAGGAAACAGTGGGGAAAAAGGAATGCAACTGCCAACATTTCATTTAAATTTTTAGGCTGTAGTAACGCCCCAACACAAAGAGCAGAAGAGAAGTTAAAACAAGAAGGAAAAGTTATTTAACAAGCTCGATATGATAAGATGTCTTGTGTCATAGCCATGAGCCATATAACACCTCAATAATAATTGCGGTTCTCTCAGTCGGATTCTTTAGCAAAGAATATTGCTTCCTCGAGTGTACTCTCTCAAGCACTTTTGTTTGTTGTACATCGTCATTAGTGAAAGGAGATAATATTATCAAAAGATTAAATATATTGATCTGACTTTCATTATACATATTAGGTGTCGATTGCAAGGAGCAATAACCAAATTAAACCCGTAAGTGGCCTATGTGCAATATAACATGTTGTTCAGTAGTTTTCTGAATATTTTACAAGCACAATGATCAGTATTTATACTGCGTTGAGTATTTCGAACAACAATTACGAAAGTTTTCACATTCGACAACGTAAAATTTTTTGGTTGCCTGGTTCAATAAAAGTCAGAAAGAGATGTTTTTATTATTCTTTTTAACACATGAACAAATCTTTCTAGCTTCTATCAAGTAATGAAAAAAACCGTTACCGTTCAACAATTAGTTTTATTTATACTTAAAATGATCAATATAGTCGGAAAGTATAGACGATTACATGAGGAGGTTATGGCATCCTGTAATGAAATATGTCGTCCGACAGATGTAACGATGACAGTCGATTCTTCTTCGCCATTCGACATATTTATTTCTCTGATTAGGAAATGATGCACATGCTAATTTATTCACGTGAGGCTCCTCAATAAATATAATGAGTAGTGCAGTTTTTACAATAACGATACTTGCCCATAATATGCACCACACAATTCACTTGGTATGCTGAGTGGAAGAATATATTTATCTAAAAATGTCAATTTCAAAGTAGTTGTGTGTAAAGTTGCTAAACACAATTGGACAAATATGTTGTGTACACATTCACAATATGTAATCAAATCCTTCAGTAATAATCATAACATGTGGGATGGATCAATAAAATTGGCAAGAAACTAAGCGTCCATCTGTCACTAGCAAATCACAACTACAACTACACACAAAATTTACTCTTGTCCCGTATTACCCCAGCACTCCTATCTTTCCGTTATCAACTTTCTTTTTATTTTTCTCTTCCAGGATGGCTGGGGGTTGAAAAGGTGCTCATTTATAAAAGCTGGAAATTTAGTGCATTTGCATTGGATAAATCGATTAAACAGATCGTCCTTACGGTTGAGCCACGCAACAGAGAATACTTGGACTGGCTTAGAAAGCACGTCATGCCCGACCCAAACAGGGTTTGGGACCAATCCAAGACGTGAATCGATCCAAGAAGTAAAACAACCGTACCGAGAAAGAATGGGAAACAGACCTGGAACAGCTTTTACTCCGTTGATCCATGTAAAAAAGACAGATTTCAACAATGCATCGTAAAAAAATAGAAGAACAAGAGCGTTGTCACTTGAAACAGTTTCCAGTATAGAAATGCCTGAATATTCTTTCTCTCTAGCGAGAAAGGATTATAAGAAGAGGTCACTGTCTGGTTTTCCAGAAGAAAAAAACCCTTGAAATTTATTAGAAGACAAACAATAATAGAGTCAACTGAGAATGCAAAAGGGAGTATCTAGTAGTGTGCTGCTGCATATATATTCTTCCTTCATGATTGAAAACTTGTCAATTTAATTTGATTATTCTCGTCTGATTTACTAATGGAAAATTTAATGGCAGTTCCAATATTCATGTAGAAAATGCCAGTATTTACTTTGCCATTTTCCCTACTCCGTATAAGATTTTAGCGGACTGAGAAAAAGTTGTCGTTTCAGAGCAGTGGTGATAGTGGATCGTTTCCTAAACGACCTGAAGATATAGTGCAGATAAAAATAAGCCATTTTCTCCGTTTTAATAATATCAATAAATATCATGATAAACGTCGTGTTGCTAAGGGGATAACTTATTACAGTTGACGATGCTTTCTCGCATTCATGAAATATGAAAAAAATAAAAATGATTTTGCATTTGCACTGGTTTCCATTCCTAGTTTTCGAGAAATGCATTAGTATCATCGTTTGGGTTTTGGTAACGGCAATGGTGACTTTTGTGTGTCCTGAAAACTACAATAAATTGATGAGCTGTCCTCATAAATGGCAATAATGTATAAATCTATTTCATAACTTGTTTTCGCATAAACTACATATCTGTGTAAATATTTGAAAACACTATTAACTATCAATTCTACACAGACATGACATTTTTTACTGAACATTTGCTTTGTTATATAGAAACCCTGCATGGAGGTGCTCTAATGTCCAGTAAAGTGAATTACTTAAATTGTTATATTGCTTTCATATGATTCATGTCTCAAGTTGTTAAAATCACAAAGTTTTCTCACCATGTACATATATTATACGTCTGTCTGTATTTGTACGTGAACCCAGTCCAGTTTTGTTTCCAGTTATTTTAGTGGTTTAGAGAAAATTGTTTAAAAAAATTAATAGCCGGTGCAATGTAAGGAATGACATAGTAATTCCATTTTTGGTACGTTAAGAAAATGAACTGAATCAATTTTAATTATCTTTTTCGATCCAGAGTAAATTGTCATTGTTGTACCATTTTCCATACAGAAAGTAAATTATGACAAGCTTAATTATACTCGTGCGTACATATCTATTGTTACTGGCGTAACATTGCTCATCCTTTACGGATGATGTGGAGTATAACAGGAGGAGTAAGGAAATGAAAAGGGGGATATGATGTTAATCCAGTAAAAAGAGGGCAGGTGAATGAATATTAGTGTGTTGTATAAAGCATCTATACATATAATATACTGTAGCAGTAATAGCTGTGCGGTTATGACAGTTCTTGTTGAATTTTTATGCGAAATATGGAAGAGCAAGTAGATATATATAAAAGCACCTGCATCCAAAAATATCCCTACTATCACACATCGCACGACATGATACTTTGTGTTAAACAATAATTTCAACAATAAATTGCATTCATTTCTTCTATTTATTATTATTATTTTGAGAAGCAATCAACAATCCAATCATCGTCAACATCCCCTTCTTTTCCCTTTTTTGTAGGTGGCAAATGCGTACAGAAGGGAAGGGAAGTAAAACTTCAGTGAATTCTGTGGGGAATATTAAAAAATACGTTCGGGATCACGAATAAACATATTTACTGTCTAAATAACAAAATTTCACCTCCACGGTAATTTACACTTTCATTAACGCAACTGTCATACCCATTTTATAACGGAAAAGCTACCAAAACTCAAATAAGCTGGGTAACAACATATCAGCTTTTTTATACGCTACCGAAAAAAGGGATCAAAAGATTGAAGCACACGCTTTCTGGTGTCTTTGTTGATACAACTTTTTGTTCGATTTTCAATGGATGATTTGATGTTTCATACAAATTATGGTGGCTATTAAAAAAACTTCAAGCATATGAATTACACCGTAATATCCATCCATAATACTCATGGATCGTTTTACACATTTTATTAACCGAACGGAAAAAGCAGCCAACCGAAAACTGGATGCATGTATATACCTGTGTGATATATGATATATGTATCTGCCATGTAACTAACAATTGCCACTGATCTTCCCTTACAGCTAACAACAATTTCTGGCGGAATAATAATATCATGGTTGATTTGTTGAACAAGTACAAAAACGTAACAGAGCCAATTACGACATGCGTTTGCCTACATGTCCTTTTTTATTTTAGGGAAAGGTGTACATTTCCTTGTAATTAGTGTTGAAACCTACACTCAGCTATCACGCAACTTATCATTCTGATTTTAGAGGAAACATTTTATGACATTCTAGAAGAACTTTGCCCCACCTTTCAATCTTGGGTTTATGTTGTAATAATAATAACATTTTCTCTGTTGCTGGTCAAGAACACAGTTTACATTACAGTCTGCCGTTATGCAGTCTTTAAACTAAAGCCGAGAGGTAAATCATATTAGATTTGGGAAAGTAAATACGTTACGTATATAAAAAAAATATATGAAGAACATAACCTAAAAAAATAAACGGTTGATAGACATTCTCTCTCTACAAACATATGAGCATTTACTATCAAACGGACTGACATTTCTTCCATTTGTTCCATACGTTCATTGCCAACTACACCTTCCATTTTGATAACAATCAAAAAAGTAAACCGAGAGGAGGAATGAAGGCAACGAAATCACGTCAGACAGGAAGGATTCGACTTTCTGTCAACAGCAGGCAAGCAATTGTTCAGCTTGCACACATACGAGGAGGAAATATACATACATATAAATACACAAACATAAGTAGAAGGTAACTTGGCAAAGTTATAAACCTATTTTGTTCAAAACTTTTTCTCAGCTTTGAAAAGGATATGCCTAGGCCTCCACCATCATTGGTATCACATAATATGCACATATTATAATATGACAATACCATGTCATCACATAATATCCTCTCTTTTTCTTGTTAACTTTCTTGGTATTCGTGTGGTAAAGTTTTCATGTGCCCTTCCTGATGTAAAAGTTGGAGTAAACGTGAAAGTTATTAATAAAATGCTAACCGACTTAAGTCACGATCAGATATTTAGTTACACGATGGACATACTCTATTACAATTTACTCTACTCTGACCAATTGCATTATATAAATACATAGATATTTTTTCATTGGAAACCTTCTTACATTTTGTGATGATCCCTATATAGCGAGTCTTCCAGTATTGTTGCATACAAACCTTTTGGTGAAAAAGGAGTAAACGAAGGAATAAAAATGAAAGAAAAATCAGTATTACGATTTGACTATATGCGTCACAAAAATAACAGTTTGAAGAAAGGCTGTATAGAACCATTTAAATGATGACCATATCAGCAAACCTCTATATATGTTTTGAGGTAGAATGATATTCTACTTCTGATCTACATTCATTCCACATTATATATGTTTCTACAGCATAAATAAAACGCCAATTTTTCTGTCTTCGCTTATTTTTCCTAGTTTGGTAAGTAAAGAAAAATGCCATCAAGAATCAAGGCCGAAAAAATAAAATGGATGTAGAAAATGTCGGCAAAGTAAATACGGCTAAGGTCGATGAAAGTTATTACTTTCCTTACTTCACAAAAAGTTTTCAATTCTTCTCTCACATGTTTTCCAGGAGGCTATTTAAATGGTTAAAGTTAGCATGCTAAGAAACCTTTCAAATAAAAGTGTATACATAAATAGGTACACATGATAAGACAAACACATTTCTGCTGACCATGAGAACATTTCATTTCCGAGTGTAGTATGAATTTCATTCATTGTTCACATTTTTATAGGCAACATTCTTGCAAAAAATGTTACCAAAATTGAGAATGCTCTACTACTTCCTTTATAATTGCATGTTTGAATGTGAGTGAGCTGAAAATACAGTGTAGTATGCAAATTATGTACACTTTACCTGAATTTCCAAGTTTACTCATAGAAAATCACCGCAAGTGTTTTTGTTAAACAGCAATAGTTTCTTTATAGAGATCATCAATTACAAAATTGTTTTATCAATGTAAGATGTGCTCGCTATTGTGATGTTAGATGTACATCGTTGATAAATCCAAAAATAAATGCAAAAACAACTCAAGAAAAAAAGTAAAGTAACGTATAATAATAATCTTTTACTACATATCTTTGCAACATGTGTAGTGTATGACACAAAAACATGATTCTTGGCAGATTTTTATCTTGTTTTCATCATGCGGTTTGTTACATAATGTAGTCATTGAACAGGTAAATCTTAATCACACTTTTTCCTTTCCTGCCTGACATTTGAATGAACAAAAGTTCAAATAATATAATAATGGCAAAAATATCATAACAACCTACCACAATGATCTTTACAATACCATTTCATTTTTTATGCCCCAAATATTATACCAGATTGAAAACCAAAGTGTGTATCTAATTTGACCAAGTGCCTCACAAAAAGATGCATTATTATTTTTATTTTCATGTTGTTGGACCATTAATACTTATAATTATTGCTTATGTATCACTCATGTTTTAAGTAGTGAATTATTGTGTTATTGTTGTTTATCTCTAACATAAATAATTAAACATTATCCTATGCAGATTCTGAAATAATATACTACAATTATAAGCACCACTATGAACTTGTCCATTTTATGTTACACTCCAATAAATACAAATTTACTTGCGTGCTCCTACACAGCTAATCGTAAGCTTGCATTTGAGTAAGTGCGTACACTATTCAGTCAATAAAATCCTGCTAGTGTAAGCATTGTTACTGTAATAACACATAATTATAAATCTCGTGTGTATATATATTTTTTGCAACTATCGACAATAACAATCATCATCAGAAGACTATGTGACATTAAAGATAATTTAACATGGAAAACTGTTATTGTTAGTTAATGAGTTCCAGGTAAGAGACCAGGAAATGCGGGAGAAAGTGAAGCTTGAGGAAATGGAGATTGGAGACCGATGTTCGAGTGCTCAACATAAAATCAACTGGATTGCGTATTTCAAAAGAGAGAGAGACCCTTCCTTCCAAAAAAGACATTGTTTTTAATAAAAAAAACAGGCTGAGTAGCGCACACGCGACTTGTAGACAAAAGCCAAGTCAACAATTCGGAAGAAGTAGCAAATAATAAGAGCATGTTTCCCCTCGCTTCATGTTTTCATCAAACATCTAATATCCGACCTATTGTTTTGAGAATGAAAGCAGTGCCACGCTATAAGTCAAAATGATGTAATGCCCAGCGTACCGTGTTTGACGTATTCTCTTGTGTTCATCACACTTTTCCATTATTATTATTATTTGCTGTTATTATTATTTTTTATTGCTTTCATGTGGTATGCACTGCGGAGTGCGATACGTTACAAAAACAATATTATTCAAAAACACTGGCCGTCCAAATGATGATGGTTGAACAATAGGCCCTTTTGTGCTCACTCATTGTCCAAAAGGGAAAAAACCGACGACGACGTAAGATAAAGGTAAGGTGATTGGTGTTGCTGTGTTATCATCGCGACATTTTGGGTTCCCTCCTGATGTGGAGAAAATGGAACAGTCCTTTTAACGGCGACAGTTTACTGTAGCAGAAAAAATTTGTTTCTCTTTGCTGATATTCCTAGAAGGTGATGATGATGCTTGTATTACATATTATGCATAAAAACATACACATTATTAAGTAGAGAAAGCTACTTAGTGATTTCATGTAGTCCGTCTGTCTGCAACATCAACTTGTCTAACAGGCATATTTTAGACTTGGTCGAGATATATATTTAATTATACCGTCTACCATCTTATATGAAAAAAAATTGAACCAATCTGGTTTATACAGCGAATTGATGAATTTAGTTAGTTAGTTTTCTTAATGCATGCAACTTCTACATTACAGCTTCCGCTACTTTTTAAGACGGGGAATTGTTTAGTGTTTGTCCCCAATTTGCTTACAATTCAACGGTCACTTTTTGCGGTTTGCGTGTTGATCCGTAGTCTACATCGCAAAATTCATGTATTTCAAGTGATCAACGTATCATAACGATCAAAATATTTGAGGTGACATTACATCCAAAACAAAACAGCTCGTCACCAATTATATATGTAATTTAGAAGTCATACATATATGATGTGGTAAATGTGTAATTGTGTAATTTTCTATGCAAAGTGATAACATAATGTGTGGAGATATTTGTTAGTAAAACAAAATTATTGAATATGCAAATATCCAGAACATCAAAAGTTATTGATGTGTTTTGACTCATTGTCAGTCATGATATATTGCATAGCATCAAAATTTTCAATCAGAATGGTTGGATTAAAGTTGCACACGTAATTCTTGGGAACATGAAAGAGCTAACTTTTTTCTATATTATTGTTAAAAAGTATACAGGTTTGAAAAAGAGAGTGAAAATGGCTCAAAATCAGCCAACAGCGAGAACACAATAAAACTAATGATAGGGACGGGAAGCACACGTTTGGCTCGTGTCTATTGTGAAAATGAAGGCATTGAAAAAGTCGAATTAGTCAAGTCCCACCACCACCGTCAATCCTCTCCCTACAAAACAGTGAAGGTTTACCGGTGATGATGAGTCTGATAAAAATACAAAACAACCTGATTCATCGTTGCCCTCCTCCCACAGAAAAGTGATGAGAATCGAATGAAGACTTGCAGTAATTTTTAACTTTGTTGCATTCGGATAGCATGTGGGATTGTTGTTCATTTTGTAGAGAATCAATTAGCACAGGCTGGCCGTAACATTGATTCTGATTTCTCGTTCCTATGACAACTTATTGGTATTACTTATGCTTTAAGTTGTTTAATCGGTTTAAATAATACATAATGGGTTTCACGGCTGGAAGTGAAACTTTTGATGTAAAATTACTTAAAGGTTATTTTTGAACAATTAAGAATTGCATAAGTAAGATAATATTTAGAAGGACTATGATTAGCACATCAAATTACATTTTTGTATAAGACGGCTGACTCATGGTGAATAAGGCTTAATTAAGCTACATAAATATATGAAACCATTCCATTTTTAAAACAAACAAGGAAATGAATGCCGAATGACAATGTGGTCGGTCTACACTTTTAAGCTAAAAATATTTCATATCTGCCAGTCATATACAGTCAGTCAAATAAAACAAAAGGTTATTTACATTTCCCGAAACAAAACGTATAAAATCCGAAGCAATTTGTATGAAAAAAAATACAGTGAATCATTCAAGACTCAAACTCAGTGAATATTCCTACTAACCTTCAGTCAGCATTTTTGACATTTTTTTTATTACTAAAGGAGACCCTTCTTGGTTGCGTCAAGGTCGATTTGGTTCTGCATCGTTGGGTTCAATCAAGGGACGTATTTTTAGGTATAATTATATTTCAAAAGTCAATAATAACTGTCATGCATATATTCTGGTTTCCAAGATACTGAAATAAAGAAACGTAAATTTTCTTATTCGATCGATTTGAAATCGATCACTAAAAATTAAGAAAAGTATTTCCTAAAATTGCGACATTCTTTTCAACCGAGTTAAATCTGTAGTTTTGTAAAATCAAGTTGTAATAATAGAATATTACTCAATTTCAACTTCCGACAGGACAAGGAAGGAACTATGCTCAATGGAAACTTGATCTCCAAATGTGTGCCTAAGATTTTCTTTCATAGATTTTTTTAGCAATCGTATCTAACGACATGACACGCTATTTACACAATCGACTTGCAATCATGGGTAAGCTTGTACTCGTAGAGAGGTAATCAATCCGCATCTTTACACATATGTACGCATTAATTCCTACTGACGTTCGGTCTCTTTGTTACATGTAATTTTTTTTTCACATTTCAATTGTTATGTATCCAACGGGAAGTGTGTGTCCAAATAAAAATTTGGCCAAATTGTCACATGTTAACAGGCAAAAAGCAGACATGATGTGTCAGGATAAGGTGACAACATGTTGTGTGCCCTTGATTACTACACAAAACATACATAAGTCTGATATATTTGATAGCATTAAGAAAACAAAACAAATTAAGCAAATTTACGTACGCAAGTAAAGAGAGAGAGTTTGTCATGATGTCACCGTTACTCTTGAAATGATGCATCAGAAACTATTTTAAGACTAAACACAACTCATCCAGAAAAAAAGCTAGTCATAGTATGAATGAAAAAGCACCATGCTGAATTAGTAAATAAAAGAGCGATTCGATACACAATTGACTTATGCACAAAAGTGTACTTTTTTGAGAACGTCTATGGACGTCTTTAAACTTCACCTTTTCTAGTTAAAACCAGCTTTTCAAGATCAGGATCAAAATGATCTTTGAGTTTTGTCTATGCTCATAATAATATACATAGTTGTAGTAGTGCAGTCAACTTTTGTCATGCTACGTTCCTTGCTACTACTAAAAAGTCAGCAATGAATTGTCGTAAATAATTGTAGATCATGGTAAGAAAATTTGTAAGGACAAGGCTGAGAATTACAAAAAGAAGATAAAAAGATAATAGCCCAAAAAGGATTTGTTTGAAGTGTCGGCTGCTGTTTACTTAGGCGCGATTGAATTGATAATTTAATTATCTCTTTGACAAAAAACTTCCCTTTCATATTATTCCGTGTGAACAAGAATGTCTCTTCTCTCTCACTCTAATCTCAAATAATCAGCTCAACTCGCTATAATATTTTAACATTTATCTTGTAAGGACACGAGTGCATAAGCATATTGTTTTTTTATTGAAATAAATTTATTTTCTGAAAAGTTACAAAAAATATTTAGAAATGAATATCAGTTTTAAAAAAACTACTCAATTCATATTTTAGGATCAAACTATCCATCTATTCACTATCTAAGATAGTATTAATATATGTAAACTACACTTTTTTTAAAAGATGCTGATGATAATGAAAGATAAGAGGGATGATGACGGTGGTGATGGCGACCAAAAGCGAAAACAACCAGAGCATTACGTACGTGAATTGGGACGACATTCATCACTGTTACAGTTGTGTCAAGCTTTTGTGCCTAAAGCTGTTACAAAAACACGTCACACTGTATACTATACAGTAAGGGCAAACGACATCATACATCATGGAATTCGACATCGACAGTGATTTTTTTATTGACAAGTGAAAATAATAGTTCAATTTACGCGTGCAAATGCAGTCCTCCTAGCATTTGGTTTAAAGAAGATGCACGACAAAAGATTATCCCAAATATATAATATATTTTTTCTTTCCTTTTTTTTACTGTTCAACTTCATTCACCTCAACTACCAAAAACTGCACACACGAGTCACACGACAAGATTGTGACAACTTAAAATGCAATGCATATACATATCTGCACATTTGAAAAGTGTTTAAAACTTGCACTTGTTCTAAAATCTGGTTGTTCGTCGACAACAACACTGCATCGTCATATTATTTTCGATTAATCAAGTGTTTTC
>JAHZMV010006316.1:0-10452 GCA_027743765.1 Coecobrya sp. COE2
TTGCTTGTCTGCCAAATTTTGCTTTACGGCTTTTTCTTGTCGACTTTTTTTGCGTTAAGGCCTAATCTTGTGTCGCTATCGATAATGACAATGGATGGATGGATACATTAAAAACAATATATATAAAATATATCATGCAGAGAGCAACAGTCATTTTTTTCAAGTAGTTTTGTTAATAATATTATTAATGGTCATGTAGTAATAATATTACCAATTCTCTATAATATTAAATTTGGTTCATTCTCTGTCGAGTAGTATCCCTCATTGATTCTGCGTAAAAGCGATGCTTGGTAATGATAAAATAATGACTGCTCCTATGTTCCTCTTATCTACTTTCCATGTAAACTATTTTATTTATTACAACGCGATATTTCCCTGTTTTCTGACTAGATGACTGACTGCTGAAAAAAAACTTTGTGGCTATTATTATTATTTTTTATGATTAGTTTTCATTCTGATCGGTTCACTGATTGCTACTGGGAAAACAAAAGCAAAACGCCAATCTATTTCATTATATTAGCATGATATCCAGGTTTTAAATGGGGAAAAAATGTATGTATTGAACTTTATGAGCCAGCAAAACTGGTGGAACAATAAAGGTGTTCTATTACGTCGGCTTTATCTGTGTGTAGGTATGTATTTATATATATTTTATTGAATGCAATCCAATAAATGATTTCTCTCGGTACTGTCACGGGAAATGAAATGGATTAGCCTGATTATGTTTTTTTGGATGGCAGTAAGTGGAGCATTGTATAGAATGAGCATAAAATATAGAATGGCCAAAAAAATAATAGAGCATCCGGTATAGATCAAAGATAATTTTTCTTTGGCAGTCGGTGTTGTGGAGTTTGGATTTTCGGTTGAAACTTTTTTTTTCATGAAATGGCATGGGTAATGGTTGTAATTTATATGAACGACACATGAAATTTTTTTTATAATGACGTATCCAAAAGTTTGAAACAAGAAAAATGTTTCATTTTTGCTTGCCTGATTCCATTTGATTGCTTATTGTGGATGTTATGATTACATTTATGATTTTATGATTTGGACAAGTTGTTTATGCAGAGAAATTATATGGCTTATTTTGTATCCTTTTTTTCTCCGGGTGTTGAAGGAAAAGAGGGATCAGGAGGCAGTTTACCCTCATCATATCGGTGTGAGGACTCAGGTGCTGACGAAAGGATCGCGCACATACTCTCCGAGGCAAATCAAGCCCTTCATCGGAGCCACGGTCTCAATAATTCAATTGGCAATCATGATTCGCTTTGTGATGAGAATCTCGGCAGCAAGTCTCCACTACTCTCTGGCAACAACAACAATCTCTGCAACAATAACAATAATAATAATAATAACAACAATAACAATGGCCAGTGCGGGCCTTCGTCACCGTCAGGATCCTCAGGTCGTGGGGGTGACAGGAGACTTCGCAAGTATGAGAATGATGACATACCTCAAGAACAAGTTACCAGAATATATCAAGAAGAGTTGGCCAAGCTTGTGGGTCTAAGACTTCCGCATGGCGTAGGTGCCGATCCAACGGATCCAAGAATACCAAGAGAACATTTTCAGAGGTTTGTGGCCGAGAAACATGGACTAGGTTAAAAGTGGTTTTGTATGAAAAAATAATGAGCATGGTGTCATATTTGGCGTTTTTTTTGTATTTTGTTATATAGCTTGCTATTCCCTCATTTGTTTGGTGGGTCACTTCTGGAACGAGACGACATTCGTATGGCCCTGGATGCGTATCACAGAGAATTAGCCAAGTTGGCTGCGACGACATCCTCCGGTTCCCCGTCTCATTTTCCACCGCCACTTTTCCATCCTGGTGCTCCCGGTGTTCCTAATGGACTTAGTGGCGCTCAAGATCTGACAATGCCCAAAAGACTGTCCCCGCTTGATACCAAAGATAATGATGACAAGGTAAGTACAATTAATTTCAAGTATATCCATCTGCCTTTGTATGTATTTGGGTATTAGTTCATTATTCTTCCTCCGGCGAAAATGCATTGTTGTCAAAAATACTAAAAACTGTGCATTTTTTGTCTCTATATTTTTTCCCTGGTTACGGTCTTTGCTGCTGCTACACAGATTGAGAAAGATGACGCGAATGAGATGATGCGTCACGTAGGTAGCGCATTCTCCTTGGTTAGACCCAAAGGTGGAGAGTCCAATTCTGGAGCACCTTCCCCTCTGAACACAATTCTACCTCCGTCTGGTGTTGATGACACGACAAACGCTTCACCACTCCAGAGAATGGCTTCAATCACAAACTCACTCATCTCGCAAGTACATGTATTTCCTCACCACTAATTCACACAATCCCAACTTATTATTAAGCTAACGAGATGCAAAAGTCTTCACCGATTTTTTGTCTTTTTTCTTTGCAGCCCACTGCACCCTCAGTCGCATCACCAAGTCAACGACCTCTGAAGGCAGTGCTACCTCCAATCACACAACAGCAGTTTGACCAATACAACAATCTCAACACTGAGGACATTGTTCGGAAGGTACGGAAGGTCCCAAAAAAATTTTGTATTCATGCGACCTAACCATGCATAAAGATAAGTTTGCTGACAAGTGTATGTCTTTTGACGCTTAGGTGAAGGAACAGTTGAGTCAGTACTCGATCTCGCAAAGATTGTTCGGTGAATCGGTTCTTGGCTTATCACAAGGATCTGTGAGTGATCTCCTGGCTCGACCAAAGCCCTGGCATATGCTGACACAAAAGGGGCGTGAGCCATTCATCCGCATGAAAATGTTTCTGGAGGACGAGAATGCCGTCCATAAACTTGTTGCTTCGCAATACAAAATTGCCCCAGAAAAGCTTATGAGGACCGGTGGATACGCTGGAAATCCATCCCCTGCAACTGCCGCCAAGGCTCCGTCAAAAATTGCAGAGCTTCCCAAAAGTCAAGAAACGTCCCCTCTGCCACCTCCACCCCCACCAATTCCTCCAATGCCTCCAACAAGCGCCACTTTAAGTCAGTTGAATCTCGAGACCCAGCTCGCAAACAGTAAAAAGGCTCCTCCATCCTCGCATTCTCATTCGCATTCTCATGGCGGGGCGACCACTCCAACTCCTCCGCTTATGCATCGTCAACCACCCACTGGACTCCCACCTCATGGTCTGCCACATTCCAATTCCTCAATGGATGCTTATGGATCAGGTACACATGGCTCGTCTGACAATTCCAATGACTCACCGAATGACTCGTACAGCCCAGGAAGTAGTGCAGCTGCTCCACCAAGTAAAAAGCAACGGGTAAGCCACAAATATGAAAGGAATCACAAGCCTCCACTAATTAAATCAATCTGTGCTCTCTCTTCACAACATTTGCCAAAAATCCCAATGAAAATTGCATCACTCTATAATAATATCATTATTATTAGTGGCAAAAAATTTAGGATTATAGCGTGCTATAGACAAGAAATTAAATGATTCACAATTTTTCAATTCATGCTTCACAGGTTCTGTTCTCGGAAGAACAAAAGGAGGCTTTGAAACTGGCATTCGCTTTAGATCCATATCCAAACGTAACTGCTATCGAGTTTTTGGCAAGGGAGCTTGGTCTCTCATCGAGAACCATCACAAATTGGTTTCATAATCACCGCATGAGGTTGAAACAGCAGACATCCTCACCAGTCGTTCAAGGTATGCATTTGCATTCATTAATTTTCACAATATGTCAACTTTTCATCCCAACACAAGCTTCATTTTTTATTAATTTCACTCAATAATCTTGTGTCCCACAAACAGAAACACCATTGTCCTCTCAAGCCTTTGATCCTGTGCAGTTCCGACTTATGCTGCACCAGAGATTATTAGAGCTTCACAAAGACAAATTCTCAGCCCTTGGATTTATGGGTCATCATTCCGGCCATGGAATGGAAGAAGGGTTGGATCTCTCCATGAGCAACACTGCGTCACGGGCACACTCAGACAATGAGGACGACTTTTTCGAAGAGGATGACGATGATGATGTAGATAATGAGGTATGTTCCAATGTCACATCCGTATACCTAAAACACGTAGTATCGTAAAATAAATTGGCGAAATTACATGGCTATTTTTATAAATATTTGCAGGGGAGTGTTGCCAGTGATGACTCTGGGGGTTCAAGTTCTAGTAGAAAAAAGCGAAAACAACAATCCAAACCACTTGGTCTACAAAGCAATCATTCCTCCCTCCAAGGTATGTAATTTTTTTATTTCCTTGGAAACCCATTCCAAACGTATTCCAGCTAGCTATGAACAAAGCGTTAATATTGTCGTTATTCCCTCACTTTATTAGGTAAACTTGGTGTTGGTGTGTCCAGCTCGGGTTCTTCCCGTAGGAAGCCCGTAGCTCCACAATGGTTCAATCCATCCTGGCACGATGACTCGGACGACGAAGAGGTGCTTATAAACGGTGTCTGCGTATTCCAAAACCCGACCCCATTCGGTAGCTCAGGTAAAAGTTCAATCAAGATGGAGCCCTCGCTTCCATCCAAAGCTCGACTCAAGTTGGAACCCCGAGACGAGTCCGCCGGTGAGAAAACTGATGATGACATCGATGGTGCAGACGAGCCTTTGAGTCCCTCAAGCAACAAAAATGAGGACGACAAGGAATCCGAAGTCAGCTTAAAGCAATCCTTAAAGCATCTCAAACATGAGCCCTCAGACGACGCCCACGATTTAAGTGGCGATGACGAAGGTCGCAGCGACGGGGCAAACTCAGAATGAATTAAATAAAATGCACAAAAAGCTGATCAAGAAGAAAGACTGTTTTTATCTGTTTTACTCTTCAAAATACCTAGAATTCTTTTTAAAAAATCTACACTACCTTGTACACTAATTTTACCAAAACACGACGAGTTCCATTTAAGATTGTTGGTCTATAAAAAATCTAGTTCTTCTTTAAAAAAAATCATTTTCATCTTCTCCACTACACTTTTTCAAAGAAAAATATTCGCACGGCAATTAGCAAATTAAACAAGTATGATGATGTAAAATGATGACCCATTCCTCAAAGGGAAACAGAAAACAAATTACCAAAAAGAGATTTTCAAATATCATCATTAACCTTTTACCAAATACTCTCTGCTCCATTTTTTCATACTTAAATAATTACTAAATATTTCAATTTTAAACAAGTAAGTTGTTCATGCAAGAAACTTACAGAGTAACAATTTTAAGGTAAACTATAAAAGTATTTAAAATAAAATATATATGGTTTTTAGACAATGGCCAGTTTTTTTCCATACCATGTGTAATAAGCATAATTTTTTTGTAACGAGTATTGCTATTAACTAATTACTCTGGTGTGGTGTCAGTATATAAAGTAGCGTGTGTGCAATGTAAAGTTTTTTAAAAATATTTGCCAGTGAATCTCAAAAAACTTTCTTTTTAAAAAAAACGGTGTTTATCAACCAATTTACATTACTTAAAGAAAACTTATCTCTTAAAAAACTTAAACGAGACAGATTTTAAAGGAAACAAAAATGTTTAATGTAAAATATATAAACGGTAACTGTATTACTGTATATTTTTTGTAGATTTATCTGTATAAAGGTATCGTCGTCATTTATCAAAATATTATACACGAAAAACTCTTCTTGACTCAGATCAACTACTTAATTATCATCAGTATCCTCACTAATTATACTGTTAAATATAATTATAATATTGTTAAAATTGTACGGAGAGAGAGACGGATCCAGTCCAGAGTGGTAGCTAACCAAAGTCTTCGAATATATTTTTTAGCTTTAATCTCTAGAAAGTAGTTTAAATTAGTTTAAATTTTAAAGAGGATCTGCACACACAAAAGCACAGTCACATCGTCGTCACAATTTTTTAGTAGAGCAAACCGTTTTTTAAATTGCCGTTAATCATTTCAGTCTCCATTTTAAGTTACCTTAAAAAACCGATTACATTTGAATTTTTGTGTGTGTGAAACAAGGACTTAATGACAGAAAAGATAAATATTTTTGAAGCGTTTTGCGGCAAAACTAGTTTTTACTTTAAAATCAATCATACAGTTAAAATCCTTCTTAATATATTTAACGGTTTTTAGAATTTTAAGGGATTTAGGAAATGAATTCAAACGACAATTTTTTTATCTCTCAGCAGCAGTACCAACAACAATAAATCTAATTTTTGTGATATCACTGACTACCCATCATCCTACACACAGTTTATATAGCATCATTTTAGTATTTTTTAATTTAGATTAGTTAACTCGCAACAAATCATTTTAACCAACCAGGTAAATTTTTTAAGTGATCACATTAACAAATTTCTTTTTAAATTAGCTTTCATCAATTATACTTAGATTAGTAAAATGTGTAAAGACACACGGCACACGGCACAAAATAATTATATGAAAAAGTATAATATAATTACTTAGATGAATGCATTAATTAATTTCTTTGTTGGAACAATTAAAAATAATTTTTTCCTTCTTGTTCTCTGC
Organism: Coecobrya sp. COE2; assembly: GCA_027743765.1. Taxonomy (NCBI): domain Eukaryota; kingdom Metazoa; phylum Arthropoda; class Collembola; order Entomobryomorpha; family Entomobryidae; genus Coecobrya; species Coecobrya sp. COE2. The sequence continues at coordinate 6,455 of JAHZMV010006316.1, forward strand.
GGTGGGAACCGCATTACCAAAAAGAGATTTTTCTGAAATGAAACGAAGCATTCAAACTTTTGACATTATTTCTATTTAAAGTTAACTAGAGTATATTATATACAAGAGAAAATAATAACTCATCAATTAAAACTCTTCCGTGTGTAAAACTTCTTTAAGAAAATTTACAACAATTTCATGATTAAAAACTTATTAGGAAATTATATTGACAATTTGTATGAAAATCAAAATGAATACTGGTAACGGTGGGCATTCAAATCGTATAAAGTTAATTACTAAAAACTATATTAGGTACTACTTACATTAAGCATTTAAATCGTGTGTAGTCACTAATCCAATTAATTAAAAATATTTTTCCTAGAAATTATTTAGATAACAATGATGATGATTAGGATGGAGTGTACTCTAGTTGGTTAGGTGATATAAATAGATAAGCTGTTTTAGATAATGAAACACGACGAAAATCACTCGGAACGAAGTTATCCATTAGCTTGTAAATTAATAGAGACCACACCACCAATAATTAATTTTTACAACAAAGCCCAATTTTCCTTGCTTTAATTAACTTTTTTAATTGTTATTACTGGAACAAAGGACGGATTAATTGTGAAACAAGGAGAGATTTTTTACAAATGTGCAAACAAAGAAATAATTAGCGTTACTTCTTTATACACACATACAAACATACATGTATACAGTTTTATGATACGTAAAGTTACCCGTTTTGAATCCTGATTATTGATATATAAAAAATTATAACAACCAAACAGTTTAGTATAGTTAATTAATTATATTTAGAGTTAATGAGGATGAGTCTGTTTGTATAGGAAAAAAGAGTACACACCACACGACGCCGCCACACATGGTAACTTAAAATATACGATTAATTTATTTATCATTATGATTATCATTATTACTATTACAATTAGCTTAGGGATATATGAACATTAATTATGTAAGTAATTGTTGTCATCAAAAAGCACATTTTAATCAGAATCCATAAATAAACACAATTGTACATAAAAATTGTTAGTTAGGTTGCACCAAGATAACTCAATACCTTTTAAAAATTTAATGTCATAATTAAATAATTCACAATCAAAACCCCTTTTTATAATACTGAACCATTCATTTTTTTGAGATATAATATTTACCAAAAAACTAATCATCGCAATTTCAACACACAAGTAGGTTAACTATGTAATTAAAATGAAACAAGTTTGTTTTAATTTTTAAACAAAATGATATCATAAAAAAGATAATTGGTATTGCTATTTAAAATAAACAACTGCTCCATTTTTTGTCTTCTTTCCACCTGGTGATCGCATTTAAACTCGCTGCTATAAAAAAATTTTTGAGCTCTATTATAGAACATAATTAAAAATATCAATTAATTAATTATCATTAAATTAAATATCATTGTTGTACACACACACTTTACCTCTAATCCTTTTTATAACTTTTGATGGTCACAAAAAATACACATATAGAAAATATAAAATAAAATAATTAACTAATTAATTATAGTAGCATCATCAACATCAAAACACAAAATGTGGTTCTTGTAGCTTTACACACACACACTTCAATTATCATCATCATTAATTACAAAAAAACGTAAGGTAATTATGATTGTATTAAAATAATGTAGTTTAAAAACTCTGTAGCATAAAAACTATGAAACATGTGTACATACAATGTAAATACAATTATAATTATAATTAAAATACAAGAAAACTGATACAACTTAAATTTTACCATTTGTCAATTGTTGTACGTGTACATTTAAAATGACAGTTATGAAAAGAAAAAATTATCATATAAACTGTTGTTCATAAAAAATTAAGTATAGTTGGTCGGTAAACGATGAGAATTACGTGCGTCGGTCTATATACAAAAATTTGTGTATAATGACTTTATAAACTAATTGCAAGTATAATTGTTAGGGACTTTATCATTATTAATTTATTTTTCCATATCAACTAAGGTCAGTAAGCAACAGAAGATGAACAGGAAGAAGAAAAAATAAACGAACGTTTTTAAAAATAATAGTTTAATAAACAATTAAGTATAAAATAATTAAGTTTTAGATTTTTAGTGTGTCCATATATTGTAAAGTGTATATGCATTTATAAATATATGCATTGTATATTGTACATGATCATTAAAATTAAAATAATTAAATTAAAAATGTGTATTATTATTATTATTATAATTATTATTATAATTAACTATAAGAACGTATTTAAAATGGTAAACTCTTCTCTCCGATTTTTATGATTTACATTAGTTGTCAAGAGATAGTTCAATATTAATTATAGCATTTATAGCAATTTTTATGTTGTGTATTTTAATTAATTGTAATTTTTATTAAACGACGAAATTTTACAATGTAAACGTACACATTTTTCTGGTAAACCACACACAACAAAAAAGATAACTGGGAAAGATAACGAACATTCATTTTAAAAACCCTTTTTTATATTTAGGTGAAAAAACCAAACTATATAATTTTAGCGTTAACTATTGTATGTGTACCCGCATATAATTAAACTATAATCTCCTCTGCTTAATATTTTATTTTTTCGTTAACTATGGCATCGAATACTGTTAATTATTTTTTAAACTAGACAAAAAAAGAACACTGATGAAACCAACCTTGCTACAGAAAACTTTAAATAATTGAAAAAAATATATAACTGCTGTGCTATTTGTACTGTGAAATCTGAAACAATGGATTTAATTGTCATCATCACACAAGTTTTTTTGGGATTTTGTTTGAATTTAGAGACAAAATAATCAAAAAGATAATTAATTGTGTTTTTTGGAGTTTGTACGCGCGCGTGTATTTTATATAGGTATCTATAAAACTTTAATTAATTATCATTAAAATGTATATTAAATATTATAGAGAATCATCGACAATTTTTTTTTACTTTTTTGTGTGAAATATTATAATTAATTATTATAAATATACGTGTATACATATTATTATTATAATATTGTTATTAATTACTGTGTAATATTATCTATACTACTGCGATTATACGATATATAAATATTATACATACATACAATATATATATGTGTTGTTGTTCATTGTTGTTATAATTATAATTATTTTGTTTCCGTTGCATGATGTTTGAAATTTACCAATTACCATTATTATTATTATAACACGTAAGAATTAAATGCATAAACAAATACATGATAATGAGTTTAGAAAAAAAAATCTGGAATGGTTTTAACTATTCACTTTTATTTCTCAACATATTCCCATATACTTTCTCATATGAGCATAATTGGCAATGAAGATCATACATAATTTGCATAATATTCTAATGAATGGCTTGTCATAACTAAGCTTATACTTGGAATCCACAAGTCTTGGATGGTCATTAGTCATTAAATGTGTGTCATGTCTCATAAAAGTCTGCCTTCAACCCATTTGGTAGAGAAATGAAATAAGTCTACAGCATCCTTTGTAAAGCACTGTGGCAGTGACAAAGAAACGCTACCATATTCATTGGACTAACGAGGTAAAGTATGCAAATGACACAAAAGATAACCTACTTTGGATTGTTACACGGGCTCCACATTTTCATACAGTGTTTCAACGAAGAATAACTGGTCTACAGGTAAACCTGTCAGTGTTGTCACCTGGAGGATCACTATAAAATTGTCACCCTGGACGACTGCAGTGGAAAGGCTACTTGAGTAAGTACAGAGGGGTAATGCGAGACGGCATATTTTACTTTTGTCAGTAGTTTTTAGTAGTAAACTTGAGAGAATCAATTTCCTTCAGTTTTCAAGTAGTGATTACCTCATAAAATCAATTTTAAACTTGAAGGGAATATTTAATTTTCATTTAAGTTGGGGGTGCGGGATGAGTGCTGGAATAGAAGTCTTTTAGGTATCATTTATACAATTTCCTTATTAAACGTCCCACCAGTTCTACGAATTTTCAATGGTTCGTGCATGCATATTTGTAAATGAGA
>JAHZMV010006317.1:0-12328 GCA_027743765.1 Coecobrya sp. COE2
AAAATAAATTATATTCTTGGCAATTTTCTCAATTTGTTTAACTTTTTGCCGTTTTTTAATAGCTTCTTCGGCCATATTCTTCCAGAAATTGGCGGCTGTTTATTGAAACAAAAGAAAATGTATGGAATATTTTTATAGAAAACTGGTCTATATCCGTTCAGTTAGCTGTGTTGGATTAATGTTCTAAAGTAATCGTTTATTTATTTCATACGTTCAGTTCCCGTTATATTCTTAAAACGTTCCTCATCTATCTTTTCCTTTTCTTTTGTTGAGAGTACTGTTGGAGCATTTGTGGTTGTTGAGTCCGCCAAAGGCGTTGATTCTGTAAGAAAATCTGTTATAACCAACAAAGCAACGGTTAGCATTAAATATAGTGCACCTACAAATTACATTTAGGGATACTAATTCAAGCTTCTGAAAGGTAACTTGAATTACCTGGTAGTTGTTCATGGCGCAATGTTACACGCTGCACTTGTGCCGACTGCGTTTCACAATTCACATACGCAAAACAGATAGAACAAACAACTATCACTAAATTTCTGTGAAAATTACTCATTTTTGAAAGTTATATTCTTTACAATCCCACTCCAGGTAAAACTACAAACGACACACTCTGTCAAATACTATTCCGGATCCAATAATAGCTTTCAATGGAATGCATAAAACATGCAGTTGACTTTGTAAAAGGAGATTTCTATGCATAACATAGTCTCCACCAACAGCCCGTGACAAAGTGACTTTTGATTGACATCCAATCCAGACTTTACCAGTCAATAGATATTTTTTCATGGAATTATTCTTTCTAAAGCACGATTATTATTTAAAACATGTGCTATGCTTTTAAATGGGAATCCATGATGTGATTGATGCGGAAAATTTCTTCGTAGCCATTCAAATCTTGATGGCTTCACTTTAAAAAAGATAATTTATGCATTAGTATTCTTTACCAAGTAAAAAGTTAACTCTCTATTTTGTGTTTGCTACTACAACTACTGAGGCAGTCAGTCAGAATGGTAATCCTATTCGTGCAGACTCATCTCCTCATTTCAATTTTTCAATTCATAGCCAATATCGTCCTGTTATTTGGTTACTTCTGATCATCCATATATTCAGATCAGCGTTTGCCAAGCTTACCTGCAACATTCGAAGTCTATCCAACAAAACATGAACATGCCAAAGTCATCCAAAAGTGATTTGCAATACTCGCTCAGTACACAGTGTAAAAAGTAATCATAAGGTCTCACGCAAACTACGAGAGAGAACTAATGATGCGCTGGTGCATGCAATGTCATCATAATATAATAATCAGGTTTAAATAAAACATTTTCGACCATACGCAGGTACGGAGGTGCACACAGCACATTTAATTTTATTAGCCATACTTGGTTCATACCTATTTATTTTTTTGGCATTGTTCGTCGTAAAATGTGAAACTCGGTACATTGTATTTCACAATACGTATAAGTATGCAATTTTGACTTTCCTTCAAGTTCACTCCAACTCCCAGTATTTTTTTAATTCCTTGTATTTTATTCACATGCTTCAAGTACAAATTCATGTAAAGTAAGAGGAATTGTGAACAATTTGTTCTAAACAATGGATTCTTCACAATACATGCATATGAGAAACTGAAAGTGAAACAATCACAATTGTAGATCTGATAGTAGTTCATTCATTAATCCAACTAATAACTGTATGTTGCTGAAACTTAAAGCATCATATTTTAATAGGGACTGATAATGCTTATTCGAACTGGTGTAGAAGAAATTAATGGATTAATATGTCTACACTCTTTTTTTAAATTAGACAGTACGGCACTCACATATAAGATGATACTTATTTTGTCTAATAGAAGTGTTTGCAACTTGCAACCTGTAATCATCTTTCTGTGCCAGAGGGGCACCGTGGGGCGTCAGTTATACAGTCAACAGTAATAATAAATATGTGTTTGCAGTTATCTGCAGTAAATGGTTTAGTATAAATGGCGACTGATTCTGCAAATATAGAATTTATTCAGATAACATATATTCAGAACAGCTAGTATTTGCAGATGTATACAGTTTCATTTCCATGAATCATATATTATCATTCTCAGTTTTGACAGATGAAATGAAGTCACCTCACACACAACAGCCTCCTTAGTAGTTTTTTTTTAAATTTTGATTTAGTGTGACGTGACGTAAGCATGTTGCAATCCCTTGTTACGTGTGGACAAATAAAACAAGAATTTGATTTGCATAGATAGATTTATCTTGGCTAGTGACTAGTGACAGGCAACAGCAATAATCACTTGGTCTTACTAGTTAGTAGCCATAAATCATATTAAAAATGAATATATCGGTACTACGTTGCATTGACATTCATTAAAAGTTATTGTACTCAATTCGTTAGTTTTTTTGAATTGCTGTACGAGGAAAAGTGCGTCTATGAAAATTCAAAACATGAAACATTAGAACTATAATTAATGTGATGGATGGAGACAATAATGCACTATACATTTTTCGATGTTGCGAGAGGATAAAAGTTCATGTACTTTGTAACTTCAAAGTTTGAGTTTTCAAAGTGTCTATAATATTACCTTAAATATGTATGTAGAAATTATTCATCACAGAATAAATTGTGTCATTATCTTTTTTAACTCTTTTTGTTCCTGTAATTAACCACACACTGTGAATTGCGTTATCTCATCATGGAATGCTACAACAAGGAAAATTCCACACTACTCAATCAGAAATATGATTTTAATTTTAATGTTAGCTATAATAATAATCACAGATTATGTACTCACAGCATTGCTGCTACTACTATTGCTTTATTTGAACCGACTTGCATACATCGGTATGCATATATTTACGGTTTCATTCATCAATATTTTCGTTACACAAATGAATTATTATTTCTCGATCAGTTAAATAAAATATAGGAAGCAAATTCATGTCAGGTAGATTAGGCGGCTTCGTGTGGGATACAGTATTCAGAAATCTATTATCGATAATCCTCAGCATTGGTGTATTAATTTAGGTCTTCTGGGAATTCTTCCACAATTTCATCCCCTTCCTTCTTGGTGTCCTCAAATCTTTGTTGGCTCTCTGCAACACGCTGTTTCAAGTGTTCCGCAAATGTGGATTTACCTCCGATCCATTCGTCCGGCTTCTCCGGATTTCGTTTAATGAATGGCATTATTTCTAGGCGTACTTGCGAGATAAAATCTTGGAGAAGCATTGGTGGGGGAACTTCGTCAATGCTGTTTATTACCCCACAGTCTGTTATATGCATGCCTATAATGGGTTGGCCGTTTTCTTCAGTATTTCTAAGTTGCATCTACTCCAAAATGTCAAAGGTGTAATGGTACAGTGTATCATTTTCTCTTTCCAGTATATCATAAATTAAATATCTTAACATTTACCAAACCTTCTTTAAGAAGTCCAACCCTTTCCCTACAATCTTCCCAAATACATAACAAAATTGATCTAAGTGAGTGCAAGGTCCAATCGTAATAAAAAACACTCCTCCTGATCGATTCTTGGGTCGTGTTATCATGCCAGCTTCCGTATGGGAAATTCTGTTTTGCACAGTTTCATGATGAATATAATCATAATGACAATCTACCTTAATCTTTTCTTAGTAATTCATAAATATTACGTCAATTACGGCGAACTCTCTTTAAGCATCATTGGTGTATATTCCACTGTGGAATCCACATGCTCTCCAATGACCCAATATATTTTCCTAAAACTTCCATCAAGAACTTGGACGCAATGAAGACGGTCGATTTTCTTGCAGCTTTAAGTTTTTTGTAAACAAAATTCATTATGAAGCCATAATTCATAATTAAGAGGTAGTTTCAAAGATGAATGTATTTCCAAAGAATCCCTAATTTCATACCGATAAGTACGACAGTCACAAGCAGTTGCCTTCGTGTTTGTGCAGAGACGCTGAAAATTCTTCACAGTGAACGGACACATGTCCGCGTAAAGTTCAATAACAAGGTTTTCAGCTTGAAGGTCTTCAATCTCAATTAACAGATAGGCATACTGTCTAGGATTTGCTAATGCTTTTTCCATCACTTTACGGAATGGTAAAGGACATACTTTTGGCTTGGATATACTTGGATATTTAGATATTTTATCTCTAGTCTTTCGTTGATTTTCGTACCATTTACTCATCTCTTCCCGAGAGTACATCGACTTCTGCATGGGATATACAAATAATATTCCGTTGCATACAATATGAATAAAAGGTATAGAAAAATGTTGCAACGCAATAAGGTTGGATTGTGAACTCACCGTTTTCTTTAAAGATTCAAATGTCCTCATATTTTCAAACATCAGTTCCACCGTTTTCAGGGCGCGATGAAAAGTCCTGTTTCGATTCTTTCTGGCAACCAGTGAGTCGGGTGCTAGTCTGTTATCCAGTCCTGACTAATTATTACAATAATTTGAATTCGAATTAAATAATATTATGTACATACATTGTATTAAGTTTCAAAAATGTTTAGACAAATTTTTATGCACTTAAAAAACTATTGTCTACCTTGATAGTCCCACTGTAGATGGCGGCCAATTTTTCTAACAATCTCGCATTAGCCAATTCAATTTTCGCTTGAAGCATGGTGGAAACATTTGCCCTTGCCATGCCATGAAAAATTTGTTTTGGAACATAAGGAGGTGAATTGTCAACAAGGGGCATCACATTTTCTATTGCTTTTTTGTGCCGTGCCATTTCTTTTAAGCGCCAGTAGTTTAAGGGGTCTCGAGTATCCGCCGCTCTCCTAAGGGCTTTTTCGTTAGCAATTTTCTAACAAGAGAAAATCGCAACTAATAAGATTTCATGATCTTTTGACAAATGTTATACATCTCTTATGTATGAATGTATTGGACATAAAAGTTTTCAGTTTCATGCTTACATAAGCTTGTGGTGTGGGGTCACAAAGAGGATTCTTTTTGCAACAATTTTTCGCCATGTTTGATGGCTTTGGCAAGCTAGCTTGAGATTTCGAACGCGATAGGTCATCCATTATTGTATACAAAACTACAAAATGTAAGAAAAAAACATGTATTATCCTCGAACTACAAAACACACATCAATCGCGACATGATCGATGACCTGCGCCGCGTGTGGCCACTATAACGCTTCAAGTTTGATGACGTCCTCGAGGCAGTTTTGCAACTTCTTTGCATGTAAGTTTCCATAGCTTGACAGAACCTTAGATTATAAATGATGAATAGAGTGAAGGATAATGGACAACGAGCTATCATCTCTCAATTCAAGGATAATTTTTCACCTCATTCATAATACCATGAAAAATGTCAGCATGCCCGAACCCTGAAGAAATTTTACTTGTAGATTGTACTCTATAGCTTTTTGTTACACTTAACCTGTTAACCACCAACACCCACTTTACTGAGGGCATATAGGTCAAAAATAAAATTACCTCAGAATAAAAAAACAAGATGCTGAATGGAGTTGGTAACAAGATCCGCGCCTGGTTCTCTTCATTAACACTTTACAAAAGGTTTAGCCCTTTTAAAGTGCAATTTTACATTTGCGATGTTATGCATAATTTTATAGTGAAAACAGATTTATCAATGATTTATTTCCTAAATGACCGTGACAGTGATAAAGACTGGGAGGAGGAATTTGAACGCGAGATTGATGCTGAAGTGGATGCTGTGTTTAAGGTGGTCAAAGAAATGGACGATTGTACAGAGCAAGATGGCATATCTGCAGATTTTAATGACGCTCTATTCCTGAAAACAATGGACGATTTAACTGAGAGGATGAAAAATCATCGACCAAGAAACAGATTCAGTTTGCCAGTGTTTCTTGCAATCCTTGTGGTATCAATACTGCTAGTCCGATACTCAAATCCAGCCATTTGGTTTAAGGAGTATAATCTTTAGTTACGGAGATTACACAACTTTTCACGCCTGGTTTATCCAACATGAAATTCTCTTGCATTTTCCCTCATCACTTCTGTTTTTCATGAATAGATTCTTTGTCAAAAAATAATATGAAAAACCTTGTGAAAGCCATGTCGTTTTGTTGTATATTATTCTTCTTGTACTACCTATTCTGTTTGGTACACGAATATATATTATTGTTTTCATGAAGCAAGCCAGATTAATAAAATAAAATTTGTAAGGTTAAAATAGTAGCAGTATTTTAATAAAAATTTAAGCTATAAATTCAAGAAACAACATCTTTTATAACTTACAATGCTGCCAATACTGCCACCGTTTAAGCAGATCTTTTCGGTTTGGTTCATGTCAAAATTTAAACAAACGTCTCATCAAATGAGAAAATGTTTATTTTCTTTGAAAATCCATTCGGAACTTTTTGTTGCGAACAAAAAGAAACAGAAATGCGTTATTTCCATCTTTAAAATTTATGACATCACACCCTTTGCATAGACAGTGTAGTTACCCACCTGCTGAAAGCATGACCGATGATTTACTAAGATGTAACATGTAAGTATATCTGGTTTTATGGAAGAAGTTGACCTCTGTTTATTTTGTGGATATACAATGTAACCTTGTTCTCAATTTCCGACTTTAACTTTCAAACTTTTCATCACACCAGAAATATATCGGCTCATTCATAATTTAAAGGAATACAAGTTGAGACTACAACATGACTGATGACTGAATTTGACCGAAACAAAGCAAAGTTCAATATATGTAATTTAGTTTGCACTTTGCTCATTACGATTTTCACGGATAAATCCATGAGATCATGAAAGTCTTGAGAGAAAAGTAAGTTGAGAAACAGTTTTTATAAACGTGGTGGTTATTGCGAAAATAATCATTCGTACAAGCGGAAGTTCAGGTGTGCATCCTGTGGAAAAGGTGGTTAAATTCCAAATACTCCAATAATCCATTCCAATCCAAAGAAATGGAGCGTTTACTGGAGTTGCATCGAAAAATGAGGTCAAAACTCTGCAGAGAAATAGTAAGTCGCATGAAACATAATTATATGACTAGGGGATATCTGAAATAACAGACTGGTTTACAAATAAAATATGAATTGAATATAGTTTGGTCACAGCATGGCAATGATAGTATTTTCCGGACTGGTGATAGTTTCCATCGTGGAAGTTCTAAAATGTAGACAACCAGATGTCAGCAGTCAGTACCACATTTTCTAATATTTTTATTTTTTAGTAATGCTGAATTTATCCTGCATATTATGCTGATATTTTCTGGCAAATTTTCTTTTTTCAGAGTTAACGGCTGCTCTACTTGGAATATGTCACTTTGGCTTGTGCGCAACTGCCATACTACATCTCAAATACTGCGGAGTTATGGAGGTTAGTTGACGGACATTTCATATTCATTTAAAATTGTAATTCTTGTATTTCAATTTTTCAATAATCTTTTCATCTTTCATTTAATCTTACTCCTTTTAGATGAATCCTTTAAAATGTCGGATATGGATTTACTTGGAAGTGTACAACATGTCTGCAACCACAGCATTCATTATTCTAGCCACACGGCATCTTTTACCTCCTCCATTTCATGAGTGGACTGGCACTGCGCTTCTCCTCATTATTTACTGGCTTCCATTAATAATGTACAAAACATCGCAGGTGTGTCGAATGCTGGAATTTATTAGCGTTTTAAATTACTTACACAACATTTCTGTAGGGTCTATTCGAAAACATTGTTATAAAGATTCAGAGCAAAAGGTTGGTACTCACGTTGCCCCATGTTCAACAAAAGTTTTCGCATCTGCATCCTCAACCCGTGCACAATTCACCACAACAGCCATAGTTCCACCAATTATACCCACGAGTAAACCTTTATCAGCATCTAGTCCACATATCCCATACGAATGGGCTTTAATTGATTCAATTAGTAGTGCCATGCCTTAATCACTTGATACAAGATACAATATATCTAGGTTTTGTGTGTTTAGGTCTCTATGCAAATACATAAAATGTGGTTTGGTGGTCGGTTGTGGGTGCGTCATACTCACAACTTTTTATTTGTCAACTTTACTTTATAGTCATCTATGAAAATATTTTAATGCGGATTTTAATGATAAAGAGTTCACCGAACGAGGTCTGGTCTGTGACACTTCTCTTCGAATCAAAATAACAACAAAAACACATTCAGATTCAGATACGTCAAAAGAGTACATTTTTCGTGGAAATACGGATATAAGTTATTATTATGACAAGTAAATGACGTACAACATCCTGAGTGAAAATAAACTAAAAAATTGAATAAGAAATACATTTTATAATTTTATTAGCTGCCAATTTTTCTCACTATTTTCAGAAAAAAACATTTATGTTTTGGTCACGCTGTACTTGGAAATGTCAATGATTATGCACTTCGTTTGTTTAAAAATACAATGTATAAAATATGTAATGTAAGTACGCAGTAAAATTACGCAAGTACCTATGCAAGTGAATCATGGCTTTTTATAATATATTTTGTATTAAATGCTGAATGTCACAAGTTAAGTGTTATAATTGCCCTTGATTTGGCTCTTGTGTAATTCATTGACAAATAAAGTTTAGTAGAGTCAAACTTGATTAATCACTTAATTGTATCAATTTGACCATCTCTATCATAAAGTCACATGAAATGCATAGGTATACAAATTTATGAAAGGAAATTCCAATATGTCCAAAGATTAAGGCATAATATATGTTATCTGATTTGATGTAATTTTCCAAACGACTCTTTCATTATCTGTCATTTCGAAGTATCAAAGGAAGCAGGCACTTAACATTGATTTTACTGCGTATAAACCTGATAATAGATAGGTACATATAATATTTCAATATGACCATAACTCGAATCGATTGTACGGTAATGTTTTCCTTGCAGTTTAGTTTGTTTATGTTTTTTACTATACCAAGTTAAATAATAATGGGGAAAAAATTATCATAATAATATTATTCCGAGTCTGACAAGCGCATTATTCTGAATTCCGTATATAAATACAATATACAATTCTTTTCTGCATAGTTCTACTGCACCGGTGAATACCTGGTATTAGCAAATATTGTGCTTGCGTGTCAAAGTATAAATAGAATATACCTATGACTATGAATTTTAATCACGGAGATTACCAAATATATAAAGGTGGCTTGAATCTGGACCATCATCATCACTCAAGTCTAGATTTTGTTTAACAAAACAACACTAATTAAAAGTAGTTCTCGCTACAATTTGCCAAGTTAAAATCATCGATTACCTATTACCTGTTTCAAACAAAAAGAACCAAGAAGTATTTTCTTTGTGATAATTGGAATCTTAAATTGTAAATCTCATTTTCTAAAATCATGGCTGAATTCGCTTTCTTAGCCTATTACAAGGATCATCCTGAAGACAAAGCAATGGCATTGGTGAGTTTTCAAAGAAATTACATTTATCTACATTACTAGTGCTTATAATTATGCGAGACGGATAATTAACTTCTTGAATCATTTTCCTTTACAGAGAAATGCTGGAGCCAACGGTTATGAAAAATTTCCTAAGCGCCACAGAGGAGCCAGTATGTGTACCACCACGTTAAGCCCAGTGATGGAACATGAAGCCGACGAGCTGCAAAAGAAATCGAAAAGACGGTTTTCACTGGACTTTCTCTTTTCAAAGAAAAAGAGAGAAATGAAATTGAACGAGAAGGCAAAGAGAGCAAGTACTGACTCAACCGCTTCTGTGGAGAGTGTAACCCACAATCCAAACATTCAACGCAGAAAATCTTCAGTGAAAGAAGCAGAACTGACTGCTTATTGTTTCGCATAGTCATAATATTTATTTTTTAGTTATTTAAGTTCAACTCCAATGATTCTGACTATTTATATACAATTATTATACATACAATATACCGCATACTAGTTACAATAATTCTATTATTCAAACGTTAAAAATAAAAAGTATTATTATTTACGCATCCTAATAAATTAACTTTCATTTCGTTTTCTGAATTATTTCTGTTTCAATAATCTTATTCTTGACTGATATTAATAAAAAGTCCGTTGAACATTTTTATTGTCCATTACATCTATGATTTATGCATATTTCCATATTGCTTCCACAAACGTGAATCTTACAACTTCATGTTTCACGACAGTAAACGTACGAAATTGCACGCATTTACGCAGATAAATTAGCGGCAAATATTTATTATCAAGGCATTTTGTTTGTAAACATTTCAACGTCATTTTAACTGAAATTTATCAAAATTAGGTTGTTATTCGGCGGGGAATTCGGTTATAGTGGTAATAACAATTAAATTAATTACTATTGTGCATTTAAACTTCAAACGCCCAATCATAAAATTCTAAAATTATTTTATAACGATTGCTTTTCAGTAGAAATGCAAAACACAGCGTTCGGTTCGCAGAAAAAAAAGCTACACATATTTCATTATTACATAGTATGAACTATGGACTTAACATCTAGCCAGGTTAAAATAATTAATTTTTTTTGGCTATTTTTGTCATATTATACTGTCCCATTTCAATAAGCGCCATTTTCCGTGAATATTTTACATACATTAATAGAAACGAGTTGCATATTGTTTGCAAAATGAGGACATAATATTCTTGTTGAGTATCAAAATGTCAGTAGCCCGTCAAATTGATTTACCTACTCGATGTCTGAGCGTCTCTAATAATGCAGATCAAGTGGAACGACGAGTTTAGCACTTTTTACTAAGGTATACAGTAATTAGAGGGTATAGCTGAAAAAAAACTGCGTTGCAGAGTTTGTTCTTGCTGCTTTGGAATATGTATGCTTTACAATTTACAAAGTCAAGAAAGGACGATATATTCATGAACTCATTTAATTGTATATTGCGACGGATCGGATGATGATGTCGATGTGTATTGTATGTTGTGTGGTGTGCGATTGTGTATAAAATGAACACTGCCGACGAGCACACACCTACCGATATTCCTATGAAAAGATTCTATAGCCTCTTCTGTATAGGCTCTTTGGAGTGTGTGTCAGCGTCAACTTTACAAACTATATAAACTATATTAGTGAATATATAGTATGTAAAATTGAGATAAACAAAACAATAAAATTTTTTGCCATGTCTAATTTAACCCGACGTTATAACCAATTCCTGGTTTTGCTATCCTCACAGTACATTACTTTTGATATTTTACGAGCAAATATGTACCTATAAATATCTTAAAAAGTGAATAATGTCTATACAAGTTATATGAAAAATGCTTGTTCTTTTTATTCATTATGCTGCTTCAATATTTACATCCATCGCATAAATTTGGAACGGTTGTTCACAAGTGTCAGCACAGCCTTGTTCTTTTCATTTGAATAAATTATTGGTTGGTTTCGTTCCGACATAACAACTTACAAATTACATGTTTTTACTACATTAACACAAGATGATGGAGACGCAATTATTGCAATTGGTGTTTTTGTGTCTGCACGAGTGTTGTATCTCTTGCAAAATCTTGTTTTAATATTTTCCTGATTAGCCTACAAAATCAATAAGATAACGTTCATATTGCATTGCAGTTTAAAATTTTGCGTGCTGAACAGCCTAAAAATTTGTTGCGGATCATATCATAAACGTGGACAAATCCATATAGACGCTATACAAGATTACAGAGGAAAATGTAAGGCTGTTCATAATAATTGTCTGTTAACTTACATATATTTCGTGTGTTGCATGTCGCATTAGTATAAATAAACTTAATTTCAGTACCTAATTTTAAGTTTTAAACATTTATAGGTCAGCATTGCGAAATTATCGGCGCAGCCTTGTGAGTTCCAACTCTCATCATCAATTAACATTTATTTTAATGCTAAATCAAGTTATCATTGCTTGTATTGAAGTATATGAATTTGTTATATTCAGAGTGAGCGCAGAGAGAGCGTGTCAGAAGTTTATCAACAAGATGTGAAGCGTATTGGTGAAAGTGCCGCCGGAACAAGCTGGCAGGCCAGAAGAACCGATGATCAAAGGGACTCAAGTAGTGAAGAGGATGAACCTGATTTTTCAAAGGCGAAAGAGGTCAAACCAAAGCCACAACAACAACGAAGATTGTCATTGGATTTTCTGTTTCGTATTGGTAAAAGCAAACCTGAACCTCCAAAGAAGAAAACTCGCTCGCAAAGTACATCAGTCCCGGCGACACAGATTGGACAGTTCCCTGGAGCCACAGGTATGACCATTTGCACAAAACATGAACGTAGAATATGGGGACAAATTATGAATCATAATTTGTGACTGTCTCACAATTTAAATGTGAGAAGACTACGGAGAAAAATTGACATATATTTGGTATGACTATTTATTATGATAGTTATCGTTTCGTTTTATACAGAGCAGTGTGAAC
>JAHZMV010006318.1:0-11167 GCA_027743765.1 Coecobrya sp. COE2
TTTAGATGATTTGTCAATCTCTATACTCAAGGTACAATTTGACGCAGTGGACATATCGGTTATATTGGAGTAGACCTGGTCAGAATATTCCCTCGTGTAGCACCCTATAGATTTGACATATCAAAAACAAAATTAAAATATCACCATTAGTTTTTAGAATGTTGAACAGAATAATATATACCCGTTGGGATCCGTGCGAACACAGCCTGAACCTGATGAGCTCCAATAACGTTTACCCTGAGCTGATTTCCTGAACTTATAATTGGTTCAGGTAGCGACCCACAACAATCTTGATATACTGAAGTATTGCTTTCCGAATTCGTAACCTGGACATACTCATCTATGCAGCTGCCACCTCCGACTGCCCAATCTATTCGGGTAAATATTAAAAGTATTCTGTGGTTGACTGAAGGTGAAATAATATTCCAACTGCAGTTAACAACTTGTCCGGATCCTGCAATAATATCTGGTGTTCTCAGAATTCCTACGCTTTCTAATATATCGGACTGACAAACCTAGAAATGGTATTAAAAATAAATTACATTAAATTGTTTAAACTTAAGTAATATTTACAACCGGATCACAATAAAAATTACTTACTGATTTATACTTCAAAATATTTGCTCTGTGTGGATAACACGAAAAACTAGAACGTTTGAATTTTATTGTAAATTTATTTCCTTTTGATTGCCAGACCCGCTCTTTCTTTAAGTATTCCGTGCATTTTTGCAAAACCATATCGCCTCCTTCAAATATCTAAATTAAAGGAACGTGCTAAAGGATGCTGTCGTTTTACAAATCAATTATTTCCAGATGTGTGCATACCTGAAACATACCACAATGACAGGAACCGGTGGGGTCGTAGGAATATGATTGTAGAAATTCTGTAAAATTAACGCTAACTCTGTAGTATTTATCCACTGTAATGTTCCAAGCACAATCCTCATGAGACCCATATCCTCCCGGCCCATTGGGTAAATAAACATATCCATAGTTTGAGCTATAATCATGTTTGCATTTGTCGTCAGAAAGTCGTTGCCTAACAAAAGCCTTAAAACCTTTATATCCTACTGTTGCATCGGAACGAAACCACACAAAAAGGCTGCTGTCAGATGAAGTTATTGATGTTGGAGAGGTTTCATTCCCACAAATGTGCAGAATACGGTTAGCGTTTTCATCAAGGCCATCATGTACCTGTAAAAGTAACACGTCTTTCAAAATAATAAAAACTCATTGGATTTCATTATGAACGTACGTCTAGAAAGTCATATCGGCAGTTAGCTTCCCACTCAATTTCTGTATGAAGTAGAGTAAGCTCCACATGACTTTTGTTTGTCGAGTGTATTCCCCATAAACATTCCATATAGGGTCTATAAGTAAATGGGTAACGGGGGGATGTGATATTTTCCCCTTCATCGTTTAGTTCAATGGTGTGAATACAACCTGGAAACAATGAAATATAGGCTTTCAAACATTGTTTTTTAAATATTAGAACCCCTTGTTACAACCTTTCTGTCTCCATGCCAACTGGAACCCTCGGTCGGATATCTCTTCATTTGTCACCATGGTTACGGATACAGTATTAGCAGATGGAGTAACAATTGGTTTTTTTATTCCCCAAAATCTACCTAGACGAGTTTTTTCGTTTTGAATCTCACTTCTATTCCACTCATTAATCTGAAGGAAATCAAAAAGATATTTTATACACGAATACAGTACATAAAGCATGTTCAAAGAATTTTAGAAAGAAACATTATTTTTAACCGCAGTATACCTCAATCCAATCCGTCGTGTATCCATAGGCGTCCAAGTTTTGAAAACTAAAGTCTAAAAATTGTAACTCAATCGAGTTCCTTTCAGATGCCTCAATTATCCAAGTGACATTTAAAGCTCTAGGGTATAGGTTTGGATAATCAAAACTTTCAATAATTCCTTGAAACCCTTGTAATACACGGTTTGTATCTGTTGAGTCAGCAGTGCTAAATTAGAATGACTCCACATGATTAAATATTTTGATACATTAATTTGAAAATTTTTGTTGGAATCATACCAGCAGCGTAATGTATTAAAACCCATTGTCATTTTTCAGAGAGACTATTTTCTCACAGTTCCAATGCAAAACACATACCTCGGCAAAAGTTTAATAGTCACTTGGTTGGTGTATAAATGTATTGAACTGAAATCACCGTTGTCACAAAGGTATCTCGCATTTCTTAAATTGTCCCCAATCCCATCGGAAACCTCGCAAAAATAAAACAAACCTTTCCGATAACAACTTCAGCTCAAATACACAAACAATCCTTTAGATTTACAGAAAGCTTACAATTATTATTGCACAGTAACAATAAAATTGTGGTGCGGCATGTAAATCATCCACGTTGACAAGATCCAATTTCACACTGCTTCCAGGATTCACTTCAATCGTCCACGTACACAACAGCTCACGAGGAAATTTAACTGAAACTTCATAGTATCCTGGAGAAGCAATTAGTCCGGTAGACTTGGTACGCCGACCGCCACAACCTGTGTAGTAAATAATTATCTTATTAGCCAACAATAAATGCACCAGTTCATTTGTATTCCGCAGTTTGAACTGACCTTCCAAAGTTGCATTCCAGGAAATCCGAAAAGCTGGGAAAGCTGCTCGGAAGAAATATCGAATCCAAACGATATGTGTTTCAGATAAAACAATATTTTGTGACGAACCCGAATCACAAACTTTTTCTACTATTGGGGATTTTGAATGTACCCCATCTCTGTTAAGTCAACATAATATTTATATTGGTTACTTTGAATTTTATAAATCTATTTGTTATATTACGAACCTAATTTCCAAGTAATCTTTGTCGCAATCCCAACTTCTGGAGACGTATTCCGTAAGATTTAACGAAACTATTCTATATATCGGTGCCATAATTTTCCAAGCGCATGGAAATGTATTCATATGATAGTTCGGGTAACCCTGGGTTTCTATGACTCCAAACTCTCCATGATATTCTTTGATACTTTCTAAGTTTAAAAAAAATATTTTGCATTTTCGACCTGAAATAAGTTTTTCATTGGAAAAAGTGTGGTGTGCTGTATCAATACCTGGTTTTTCATTAAAAAACCAATATTTGAGTTGAAAATGGTTTCCGACATGTACTGGAATTTTGGGTGTAATCTCCTGTGCTGAGAATGGTATTATGTGAACTTCTTTATCCGAACGATAATTTCCACAGACCTTCCGAGTTGCAACATAATTCCTGTAATATTAATCTTACATTTTATTGTTATCGAATTTCCCTGTAAAAATTATAATTTGTAATGCATTTACCAATTGATTAAGCCTTGCTCAATAGGATTAAAATTCTTGTGTACTTTTATCCAATGATGTCCGTCCTCAAAGTAACAACGCCTTAACTCAAATGTCTCTGCAAATAATCTAATTAATTGGTATGGATACTCGCATAATGCAAAAACACATTTTGTCTCCGATGGAAAATCGTCTATCGTCAGATATGAAATATTTGTTCGACTATACTCAGAGAGTATCTTTATGCAGGATTTAGACTCCAGTTTTCTGATATTGAATTGATGTTGGTACTCCTCGCAAGGTTTGCTTAAGCCAATCAAATTTAAGTTGTCTTGAAAATGAGTCCCTTGGGCTGTTGTTGCTTCAGTTGTTATAATGGAGTTAGCTGAACTTTCTTCATATTCAAGATCCCATTCTGTGGAGATGTTTACTGGAAGATAACAGTTCATCAGTTTATTTAATTACTGAAGATATGTATATGTACTTTATTTATCCTTAATTGAATTTTCCTACCTAAGTGATTGGATGGTAATATGTCAAAACCATGTACTGTCGCCAATAAAGTAGCATGAACTGCCACAATTATTTTGAAAGCGTTTATCATATTAACTTCTTAATGTGTTTGAATTGTACGGAGTATAAAGTATCTGGAAGCAGAAAACTTTACCCAAAATTAGAAGAAAATAAATAAGTTTTTGTTTTCCTCGTTCACATTTGTGTTTGGATGAATGCTAAATAATGTACCCCTTGCAAGCTTTAGTAGTGATTACTCTGTTAACATCGTTTTAGTAATGAAGGGAACTCGAAGTAATAAAAAATGTATTATTAGTGATAGGAATCCGCATAACCATGCAGCATTAATCGACAACATTGCTGCCTATAAAACAAAAGGTACTGCAAGAATCAATAATTTGGTTGGGTTACCAATATGAGCAAATATGTACATTAAAAGGGCATGGACATCTATGAATGAATTACGTGCTGGGAGCACATTTTGTCCTAAACAGCATTAATAATACATTCACGCCATCGGAGTTTTTATGACCAATATGGAACGAGTAGTATAGGCAAAAATCTTACTAACTCAAAAATAAAAAAAATATGATCCGGATGTACAATAAAAAACAAGATTTCCGCACTAGCTTAGCAGCATATTTTAAAACATTTTCATTCACCTGAATAAAAATTGCCAGGAATGTTAAATAATACAGTCTGTAAGTATAATTCTATTGTCAGGATAAAAAATATGTTTAAATATTTGAATATTTATGAATTAAGTCATGTAAACTTTATTTAAATAGGAATGAGTCATTACGGTTATACGAGTAAACATTTCTAGGGCTATGATCAGTGTCGATGTTGAAATTGTTATGAACGAGATAAAAATGACCTCATCTGGGTATATTAGCATGAATAAGTCATATAATCATTATTCATCATCCAAATGTTTGCTTCTATCCTACCACAGTGTACGATAACGTTGACTATTTAATTTTATCATTTCCCCGAGTGAGATACCACAAACAGATATGGAAACAAATTGAGAAAATGTACGTTTTGCTTTCATGACAGAGCTCCGTTTGTCATTAAGTGCGTTATACTCAACACGAGAGCACTATCCTGTTCGTGACGCTCGTTTCAAACATGCACTCAGGAGTAATGCATTCAGACTATACATTAAGTGTGTTTTAGAAAACCTTAAAAACACCAAAATAATTGCACATACAACAAAAAATATAATTAAATTTGAAAAGTGACATCCTAACCATCTATTTGATAACAAGTTTTACTCTAGTCATTAAGGAAACAGAATCATGTTGGAAAAAGAGGATATTATTTCTCAGATCCGTGTGCAAACGGATGTCATTGACACCCTGTTACTTCTAAAGGAGCGTATTCTAAAAGCACATAAAAAGCACAGTGTAGGAAAAACCGTTGGCTCCTCTCTAAGTATAGGTGGGGCAGTGGCCACAATTGGAGGTATTTTTCTTGCCCCATTTACTGCCGGTATTTCGCTGGGATTAACCGTAGGAGGAATTGCAAGCACAGTTGTAGGTGCAGGGACGTCTCTAACTACTGGAATCATTCAAACAATAAAAACAAAGGAATGGGCTGAAGAGCTAATGAAAACTTTAACAGAACATGAAAAGGAACTGACCAGAATAGGAGAAAAAATTGTGAATAAAGCCATTAATCCACAGAAAATTATCGGGGATCCGAGTCTTGTTTGCGACATCTGCGACCAAACGCTAAGTGCCTTGCAATCCTTGGAACGACACAAGAAACTCGTGCACGCACCGGAAAGAGGCCAAAGGTCCATTTGAACTATGACCTTGTCAAGAAAATGGTGGACAAGGAAACGGGAGTGGTCAGTCTCGTTTGTAGGGTGGAACGCTGCGGAAAAATATTTTACGGGCGGAATTGCAAGGTATTTTATCATCAGCAAAGAATCCATAAAATTAATGGGGATGTCAGCGTGGATTGTGACATTTGCGGGAAAACACTGGCCGACAAACGGTTTCTCGCCAAGCACAAGGATATAATGCACGAAAATGACGGATGGTTGGTTCGGTGCGACCTATGCAAGTATCAGGTTCCTGACCAGAAGCTTGTCGACCACGTTCGAAATCACGTGGGGGAGGAGTATCTTATCCGATGCCCTTATCAAAAATGTCCACAGGCCTTCACACAGCCATATTCCCTATATTTCCATTTAAAAATCACCAAAGCTTGTAGAGATGGAGCTCCCAAGGGCGTTGACCTTCCAGGAAAGATTTCCACATGTGAGGTGTGCGACTACTCCACAAGTCATGCTCTTCTTTTTCGAACTCATTTACTTAAAAACCATGAAACGGACTCAAAAAAAGTTTCCCTGTCCCATTTCCGGATTTGAGCAGAGCATTTCACTTTAAAACAGCGTTGTCCTTCATCTGCCTCACCATGACTTTTGCTCTGGCTTCAGCTACCTACACCTGTGACCTGTGCAGTGAGGAAATTAAGGTTACCAAAATGGAAAACCACCTCATGGATAAGCATCAGGTTCTTGAATTAATCAAGTGTAAGCAGTGCTCCTTTCTCTTTTTCACGAGGGAGCAGCTTCTCGAGCATCTGTATAAGCACAGATATGGGGAGCTCAGGTGCGACATCTGCGATGACGGGGCCAAGTATTCCAGACAAGAAGAAAGTATTCAAATGTGAGGAGTGTCAAGTGGAGTACAAAACAGAGATAACTTTAACTGAACACAATATCTGGTGTCATGGGGCGGAACCGTTTAGCTGTTCATTCTGCACGGACAAGTTTACAAGAAGGGATCCTTTCCTGAAGCACTTGAGGAATCATCGTGGCGTGACAACCGGTCAACCGGATATATTCATATGCGAGCTTGAAGGACGTGGAAAAAGTTTTAATAAAAAGATTACCCTCACACGGCATCAGAAAGTGAGCCATCTTGGCGTCAGGTATGTCTGTGACCTCTGAGGGAAATCTTATACTTGCGCCGCAGGTCTTAAAACTCACAAAGAGAGTGTTCACTTGGGTCTCCGGCCGTACGTTTGTGACCAGTGTGGGGAAAGTTTTGTAAGTGGAACTGTACTCCGTCGTCACAAATTGGTACACACGGGCGAGAGACCTTTCCCATGTGCGATTTGTGGGCAGAGATTCCGTCACAAGGAAGTGCTCAAAACTCATCTAAAAGGTCATCAGAAGAAGGGAGCAGACTTTAAACCGAATGGTCCAATGAAAAATGTTCGGAAACGGGTCGAGAAGAAAAAATGCAGAACAGTTAACTAATCCACTTGTTTCAACACTCTGAATTGCGGAAATTAAAAAAATTAAAATTTTTGAGTTTGAGTTTGCACTATAATTATTTATGAGGATTTACTAACCTGTAATGATTTTAAGCGCAATTTTAACCTAGAGAGGCGTGCTGATTTGTTGCTGATCCAACTAGCCGTATACTCTGGGTGGGTGGTTGCTGCAAATCCTTAGCTCAAACCTCATTAGGATAATGTACTCTGCCAAGCGCTTCGCAAAACTCTTCCAAAAGCTTTTCATCCATTTCTTTTCTCTCTGCACTTGCTTCCATCAGTTTGGTTTGTACTACTGTATATTTTATGTAGCTGCACCACAAAAAGCTTCCCTTTCAGTCAACCAGCAAAGTTTTGCCACTGCTTTCTTCTTTCTTTCGAAACAACTCATTAGAGCAGATTAGTTTTAATTGTTTTTTAAATGAGAGTTAAATTTAATTGCAGGATTTTGAAGCGGTTCCAAGGGCGACTGTTAACCTAACCCTTCCATGGCGTCCAATTTGCTTAGAACGTTCAATCAAATCTGGCCTTATTTACAGCACAAGTTTGAAGATACAGATAACCTGGTTACTTTTAGGGAAAAATATGCTCGAGAAAGTGATGAGATTCCTGTTTTTACTCAACTGCCGACAATGTGCTATTTTTGTGCTGAGAAAATGAAAAGTTTGGATAAGCTGCTGATAAGCTTGTGGAGCCAGATAAAGAATCTTTAGAACGCCATTCAGGAATGCAGGTCGGGTGGACATTACTCGCAGAGGGCTGAGAAGTTCGAGAAGGACCTCAGAGAGTTCACGCTTGGACATGTACAACTTGTCCTGTACAAGGCGGAGAAGACCTTAAAGGAGCATAATATCCCATGGGGCGGAGCCTAATTGCTGTTCATTTTGCCCGGAAACTTTTACGACAAAGAATCCTCTGATGATTCACTTAAGAAATCATCGTGACGTTATAACCAGTCTACCTAAAAATTTAAATGTGATTTGGAAGGATGTGGAAAATTTTCAATAAAAGCCTACCCTAACACGTCATCAAAAAGTGGACCATCTTGGCGTCAAGCACTCTTGTGAACTCGGCAGAAAATCCTATTCTGATAGCAGGTCCCTTAAAAGTCACAAGGTCATTGTCCACTTGGGCCTCCGTCCTTATATTTGGGACCAGTGTGGAGAAAGTTTTACCGAAGGTAAGGTTCCCAAACGTCACAAATTGATTAATATTGGCGAGATACCCTTCCCGTGTGAGATTTGTGGACAGAGATTCCGTCAAACATATGCGCTCAAAGGTCATTTGGAACGTTTTGAGAAAAAGGGAACCGACTTTAAGCCGAATAGCCCTCTGAAGCTGAATAGAAAACGGGTAGAGAAGAAACCCAAGACCAGTTAATACAATTCCAGTTATGTAATTATTATGAACGCTTTGAAATCGAAAATTGTTTAAAGAACCTTAAAAGGTCTTTCCAAAACAATTTTTTTTCACGAAAGTTTTAAGCGCATCTAGATTTTATTTAACTTCTGGATATTGTGTTGTATAAACATTGTGTCGAATACGAAGTAAATTTTGTTGTTTTAAACTAGCCAAAATAAAATTATAACGCAAATAATTTCTTCCCAAAGCATACATATTAATGATGACACTCGAAATTAAAACAAAATTTCTCTGTTTCTTTGTCATTTTTAGATTTTGTCCATATCTCGCTCAGCAGGTGGTGGTGGTGGCGGTTTAGCTTTAGCTTTTGGGGTCATGGAAGGTTTTGACTGGGCCTGTAAAGGTAAGATTATTATGCATATCATCCACAAAAAAACTGTACAGTAACTTCATCAACAGGAAATAATACTCGGGCATAATAATAATACTTACCAATGCAGTGGCAATTATTGCGAAGAGAATCATCACAAACGTAGTCCAAATTAACTTCATTTTTATGGATGACAAACTAACTGAAACGATCGATCAGTTTATCGCAAATTAAATGTGATCCGATATGCTTGGTGGATAAATTAGAAATGACTGTAATGTGACAAAATGTAAATAAAATATATTGAGTATTTTATTTTTTTTTATTTTTTTATTTATTCAAAGAGATACATCTTACGCAGTCAAGTCACAAGTAGTTGTTAACAAAACTGAAAATGATGCATGGGCAGGAAAAAAAATAAACTAGAAAGACAAGAAGTTTAAGCAGCCGTTCAAGGCGCTAAAAAATCTACTACTACTACATGAATGCATAGTTACGTACTACTAATTGACTATTCACGTAAAATAATTAAATGATAATTTTTAGGTTTGATGTTTCCTCATGACGCACTATTTAATAGTTGGGCTCTTATCACCTCATCAACCATGAAGAAGAAGGAACAAATGAAATGAAATATTCTTCTTGCAAATAAAAATTATGCATTGGAATGCCCTATGTATAGAATGAAGTGGCGAGAGAATCATTATGATGATAATTTGGTTTGTCTTTAAACGAAAAACAACTGAACATTAAAAAATGCTGCTCATATTTGTTAGACATAAATAAGGTAAATTTATTTCTCTAGAAGATATAGTGAGGAACAATGATGTGCAAATTTAACAAAATCAAGTGCCATCTTGGCTGGGCTAATCTTATATTTTATCAGGATCTCGTCTAGGTATGTATTTAGGTGTTGTAGTAGGTCGTGAATGGGCCTGTAAATTCAAACAAATATTTAGATATTTATAATACATTAAAATCATAAGATAAGGTTAAAAATAAACCTAACCAATGGCGCGGCCACAACAGATAACAGAAACGCCAAAAACATACCCCAAACCAACTTCATATTGTGAAGGATAAAGTAATTGAATCAGAATTAATTTCTACGGTTATGTTGCTGAAAAAACATGATTATAATGTGACAAACGGGAAAAAATATAAAATATTGTGTACTACGCAAACATACTTACTCAATTACTTACTGACAAAAGCCGATTAAGTGATATTTTTATAGTTCCTGGTTATAGGTTAAATATTAGGCATTAGATTTTCACCAACACATCATTAATGAAGATCGAGTATAAAAGTCGACAGTAAAGCAAAGAACAATAACAACAATAACAGATAATGATTTCTTAGTAGATGAACTAAAGCACTAAAAGGCTTAAATGCATGAAATTGGCTTGACCCAGAAAAACACTTTAAATTTTAGCAATATTTGATACCAAGTAGATTTAGAGGTTGTAGTCTTTTGTTGGAAAAATATGTGAAATAAATCTTTAAAATGTGCATATATTAGTTATCGTATAATAAACCTTCCTAGTTTGTCATTTATATAAGCATGTAATGAATAATTTGTTTCTTTTAATGAATCTTTTCGACCACAAAATTATACAGAAAAAGAGGAATAGAAATACATGAAATGGGTACATTAATCATAATTTCTATTTACCTTTTGAAAAATTATCATGTCATTGATTAATACCTTCATAATTTCAAATGTTATACACATGGTTTGAAGATATATCACTGTTTTGATAAAAGTTGAATGCGTGCTTGCTCTGTTGAAATTGTTTTTATTGGAATTAGGTTGTTCTGGAGTGAAATGAACAAAAATTATTATGCCAATCGTTTTGGATTCTTTTAGTATGAAAATGATTTTTGTAATGTGTTCTTATTTCAATATATGTAGCTTGGTGTCTTAAAAGTCCGACAATGAAGATCGTATATTTATAATTTGAATGGAATTTCAATTTTTATATTTTATATCAACTTCTGGCAAAGTGTAAGGAACATATATCCACCATGAATTGATTTCACCACTTGTCCGGAAAGTCAACGTTATGCAATATTACTACCTTCGTATTAATATACAATTTCGGACGAAGACAAATATTCTCTAATGATTGGTACTACCAATAATATTTAGTATTTAAACGTATAATAAATGCTTGGAGACAAGATTATCAACATCCATCCTGTTTGACCTCTCCTCCAAGTCTCAAGCAACAAATTATTTTCAAGTCATAACTATATTAATAATTTTGTAGTTATATGGGTTATTTTCTATGCATGATTTTAATAGTGTACTATATTTAATATTCCAGCAT